>JAKCPB010000963.1:97500-170031 GCA_021442155.1 Cymbidium sinense
TGCATCTGCACTCGTATTGAGGGTACTGCACTTTTGACCTTTTTTTACGCTTTTCCCGCCAACTCCTTATGATTATGTATAGAGCTTTATAATGGAAGCATTTGATGGCATTATAATGGAAGCATTTGCAGGGGAGGTTCCTACCGGGGTCACCACAGGAGAAACTCTTCAGGAGGCTACCACGGGAGCTTCCCTGTGGATGGTACCCACAGACTACCACATGTACGAGGAGGGCCAAAGAGGAAGCTCTGTGGAGGCTACCAAAAAAGATTCCATGGAGTTGGATACTCAAAGGGGAAGCCCGTGGGGAATTGACCAGAAGTTCTGTGGAGGCCACCACTACACATGACGATGTCAAACCCAGAATTGGCGATTGTTAAAGCTCGGCAGATAAGAAAGAGGAAAATTGTTACTTCCCTTTCACACACACTTACGTGAAGTCTCGAGCAAGAACAAATGATGTGGTGGCTCTCACGCAAGGCAGAGCGAGAGGTATTAAGATACTTTCCTTTAAATTTGAGATAATAAAATAGTCTTTAACTAAGTTTTGTATAGGTTAGCACGATGATGCAATAAAGGTCGATGACCCACGTCGCATTGTGGTGGAGGAGCATCGGTATTAAGTTACTTTCTTTAAATTGTAAATAATAGAAATAGTCTTTCACTAAATTTTGTATAGCAGACGATGATGCAATAAAGGTCGATGACCCATGTCGCTCTTGTTGTGGTGGAGCATCGATAGGTATTAAGTTACTTTTAAATTGGAAATAATAGAAATAGTCTTTCACTAAATTTTTGTATAGGTTACAGATGATGCAATAAAGGTCGATGACCCATGTCTCGGGTGGAGGAGCATCGAATCGGTATTAATAATCTCTCGATCCAAAGTCATATTTATTTCCTATCCATCACTAAATTGTTTTATAGGTTAGCAAAGATGAGCCAATGAGGTCGATGACCCAGAATGCCATGTGTGGTGGAGGAGCATCGAGGGTATGTATCATATCGAGATCGAGTATTTATTCATGTGAATGTATCTCTTCATCGCTTTTTTGTCATCACTAATTTTGTGCATGCATCGAGGCACTTCATGTTGTCGAAGTTCTCATCCGTGGTCGCTTTTGCCTGCAATGCTCGATCTTATTGACATCGCGTTCCGCTCAAGGACAAGTAAGTCAAGCCTCATGTCCTTCATAAAAATAACCTACTCGCATCGATCACTTTAAAATATTTATTAATAGGGTGATATGATTCGCAGGGAATATCATTGCAGGGCGATCGATGAGTTGCGATGGATCAATATCTCTCGCACACATTGATGCCTTCGCTTTCCTACTACCGAGAAATGCTCGCTCGCCGGATGATGAACATATTTGTACATTTCATGCTGTATTGCATGTTACCCCGCATGAATGTTCTTACACGATTCTTGTTGTTTTTTGAATGTGTAATTGTTTCTTCTTCTCAGAGTTATGCTGCATGCAAGATGGAAAGCAAGATGTTCATCCAAAGATATCACGCGACGCGTGTGGCGAGTTAATCTTAATGCCAGTTATAGATAATCAGCACTTGACACTCTTGGTTGGACATATTAAATCGAGTCTGGTATTTTATGACTCATTGCCCAAACCAACCCATAAGAGCATTCTTCCGAGATTGTAAGAACTATTTTCAAATTCATCTAATTTTTTTTTTTCGATCCAACTTATTGAAATTTTTTCGCTATTTAGATCAAATTACTTGTTGAAGATCCGGGCGTGCTTTGGCGATCCAAGGAAATGGCCAATCGACATAGTGAGTGGGATACCACCAAGAAAATAGTGTCATCGCGAATGTTTGTCTGCAAATACATGGAAGAAAGAATCGCTCTCCAGTGGATCAAGTGATTGGCCAAAGATAATGAATATATTTATGAGTTCGCCACGCTACATTTTGTTTGGGACTTAAAATCCTGTGAAGTGAGAACAATATTATTTTTTCGATATAAGATTTTGTTTAATGCATCTGTAGTGGCTTTGAAGACCGAAATATTTTTTTTTTTTTTTGTGCATGTACACTGGATGATATTTTACTCGCTTTGTTTAACTTCTCCTCTCTCATCTCATAGTTGAAGTGCATGGGCCCGGATGATATTTTATTCTCGCTTTGAAGACTCATATTGAAGTGCATGCATCGATCGCTGAAGCTCCCAAAGCTAATTCCAATAAAGATTGATTTCCGCCATAAAGTGTGATTCTGTGATTGTATATTTTCCTTCAATATGGAGCATTTCCATGTCATGAATAGTGATTCTGCATTGTATATTTTCACATATGATACGGTGAGAAATGTATTTGATAGTGATGATTGATAATTCCCAGGTTCAGTTCCTATGAGATGGATCTATAAAAAATAACTTTTCAAAATAAATGTTTAGTTTTTTTCGCATCGGAAATGGCTCTTGTTTGTTTTATGATTAATGATATATCTTTAGTTGATTGTAGTTATATCGTGATGATGTTATTAAGTAGTGTGGTTTGTTGAAGCCATATATTATTTATATTTTTTGATTATGAGGTTAATGTTGATTAGTAATTCTATTTACTGGATAGATTGTTGCTTAGTTGTGCTTAACATGTCGTATTTTTTCTCACTTAGAACATAATTATGAGCTCGAATTTATGCTTTGTCACTTTAGATTTAATTTATTCGACATGAGTCAATTGTTTATAATAGACATAATATATCCTCTCAGAAAAAGATTAAATTACCTCCTCAAGATGAGGGTAGATGCAAATACCCACTCAAACCAAAATGCCATCAAATGCTTCTTTGCAATGTTCTAAACATAATCATAAGGGTAGTAAAATAAAATGGGAAAAAGGTCAAAATGGTAGACTCCAAAGAGGTACAGAGGGTCAGATGCACTAAAACACACGAACCACCCAAAATGCCATCAAATGCTTCCTTACAAGGTTCTAAACATAATCATAAGAAGTTGGCAAAAAATATGTGACAAAATGTCAAAATGATCTGACTCCAAAGAGGTACACATGGTGATGCAAACACCCACCCAAAATCACCCAAACCGACATCAAATGCTTTGCAATATATTCTAAACATAATCCCAAGGAGTTGGAAAAAATGGAAAAATGTCAAAATGATCATTCCAAAGAGGTATGTGGCAGATGCAAAATACCACCCAAAACTAAATTAAACCGCCATCAAATGCTTCCATTATAATGCTCTAAACATAATCATGGAGTTGGAAAAAAAACCGCATAAAATGGTCTCACTCCAAAGAGGTGCAGCAGACACTAAACACACAGAACCACCCAAAATGCCATCAAATGCTTCCTTTGTAGTGTTCTAAACATAATCATAAGGAGTTGGCCAAAAAAAAAGGGAAAAAAGTGTCAAAAATGGTCTGTACCCTCCAAAGAGGTACACAGGGTACAAATGCACTAAACCATCCAGAAATCACCCAAACTGCCATCAAATGCTTCCTTTGCAATGTTCTAAACATAATCATAAGGAGGTGGCAAAAAAAAACTGGAAAAAAGGGACAAAAATGGTCTGTACCCTCCAAAGAGGTACACAGGGTACAGATGCACTAAACCACCCAGAAATCACCCAAACTGACATAAAATGCTTCCTTTTGCATTGTTCTAAACATAATCATAAGGAGTCCAAAAAAAAGGGAAAAGTGTCAAAATGGTCCAGACCTCCAAAGAGGTACATGGTACAAATGCACTAAACCACCAATCACCCAAACCGCCATCAAATGCTTCCTTGCAATGTTCTAAACATAATCATAAGGAGTTGGCAAAAAAATGGGAAAAAGGGTCAAGAGGTCCAGACTCCAAAGAGGTACACAGTGGTAAATGCACTAAACCAAAATCACCCAAACCGACATCAAATGCTTCCTTTGCAATGTTCTAAACATAATCAAGGAGTTGGAAAAACCGCAAAAAAGGTCAGGTCAGACCTCCAAAGAGGTACATGAGGATGCACTAAACCACCTAGAAACCACCCAAACTGCCATCAAATGCTTCCTTTGCAATGCCCTAAACATAATCATAAGGAGTTGGCAAAAAATGAAAAAGGGTCAAAATGGTCTCAGACTCCAAAGAGGTACAGGTAGATGCACTAAACCACCCAAATCACCCACATCATCAAATGCTTCCTTTGCAATGTCTAAACATAATCAAGGAGTTAAAAAAAAAAAAGGTCAAAAGAGGTCCACTCCAAAGAGGTACAGCAGATGCACTAAACCACCAAACCACCCAACCGCCATCAAATGCTTCCTTTGTAATGCCCTAAACATAATCATAAGGAGTTGGCAAAAAAATTGGAAAAGAAGATCATGATCTCCAAAGAGGTACAGGGTACGATGCACTAAACCACCCGTAAACCACCCAAACCGCCATCAAATGCTTCCTTAAATGTTCTAAACATAATCATAAGGAGTTGGCAAAAAAACTAAAAAAGATCAAAATGGTCTGTACCTCCAAAGAGGTACACGCATGTATGCAAAACCACCCAAAACCACCCAAACCGCCATCAAATGCTTTTATAATGCTCTATACATAATCATAAGGAGTTAAAAAAAATGGAAAAAAGGTCAAAAAATATCAGACCTCCAAAGAGGTACACAGATATGCACTAAACCACCCGTAAATCACCCAAACCGACATCAAATGCTTCATTGTTCTAAACATAATCATAAGGAGTTGGCAAAAAAATTGGAAAAAAGGATCAAAAGAGGTCTCAGACCTCCAAAGAGGTACACAGAGTACATATGCAAAATACCCACCCAAAACCACCCAAACTGCCATCAAATGCTTCCATTATAATGCTCTAAACATAATCATAAGGAGTTGGCAAAAAAAATTGGGAAAAAAAGGTCAAAATGGTCCAGACCTCCAAAGAGGTACAGATGCACTAAACCACCCAGAAATCACCCAAACTGACATCAAATGCTTCCTTTGCAATATTCTAAACATAATCATAAGGAGTTGGCAAAAAAAATTGGAAAAAAGGGTCAAAAGAGGTCTAATTCTCCAAAGAGGTACAGTGATACGATAAAATACCACCCAAAATCACCCAAACTACATCAAATGCTTCCATTATAATGCTCTACATAATCATAAGGAGTTGGCAAAAAAATCAAAAAGATCAAAGAGTTCCACTCCAAAGAGGTACACAGTACGCACTAAACCACCTAAAACCACCCAAACCGCCATCAAATGCTTCCTTTGCAATTTTCTAAACATAATCATGGAGTCCAAAAAAAGGGGTCAAAATGGTCTCAGACCTCCAAAGAGGTACATACGTGAACTAAACCACCCAAACCACCCAACCATCAAATGCTTCTGCAATGCTCTAAACATAATCATAAGGAGTTGGCAAAAAAATGGAAAAGGTCAAAATGGTCTCAAATTCTCCAAAGAGGTACACAGGTACAAATGCACTAAACCACCGAAATCACCCAAACCGACATCAAATGCTTCCATTATAATGTTCTATACATAATCATAAGGAGTTGGCAAAAAAATGGAAAAAAGGTCGATTCAGACTCTCCAAAGAGGTACAGGTGGTACGTGCACTAAACCACCCAAATCACCCAACCGATATCAAATGCTTCCTATGCAATGTTCTAAACATAATCATAAGGAGTTGGCAAAAAAAAGAAAAGAAAAAGATCCAGACTCTCCAAAGATAAAGAGTACGCAAAATAACACTCAAAATTAAATATTCGACAAAAAACATCCAAATTACTAATTGAAGAAATGAACATATTCTTTCGAGAACAAGAATATCACTAATAAACAAAATGCAGAAGCATTAAGATGGATTTGTATTTAATACATCCTCATAAAATGGTATTTTTCCTCAACGCTTCATCTTCATGTCTTTTGTAAAAGGAAATGATTTTCAGATCTCTTCTCGCCGCTAAAACTAAAACCCTAAATCTCCATATATTTTTTAAATTTCCGCTTTTTGAACGACACTAAGCTGGCAGAAATATTTGTCCATTACGCCATCGACGCACGCTCTCCCAAAAAGTCGTCCATATCGCAATCTCGCAATGCAGAACAAAATACCGGACATGTCGCCATGGATTGAGTCCGACAAAGCTACGCGCGACTAAGTAATATTTTCTCCTTATGGTGAGCCGCATGGATTCACCTTGAACTCCTTAATGCATTATTTATAGTATAGTTCAGCATAAGCATCCCATTACAATCTGCATTCGCAAGAATCAAAGATTCAAACTAATTAACCCAACGAACTAACTGAACATCAATTGACCAACTGACAACCAATACAAGAACTTGATCTAGTTTTATAAAGCTGTTATCATTTGGAGTAGAAGTCTTTCATTTATCTTGGAGCTTTTTTTGACTCGCATAATTCTGTTATCCACTATTCTAGGATGTTGTGGGTTCCATTTTAGTTTATTATTTAGGTAAGTGCTCATAACATGTAATGATTGATTCAAGTGCTGGAGAAGTGAAAATACTTAAATGTAAAAAAATAAACAACTTATGCATTGCATAAACGATTTGATGGTGATGTGCAGTTCTGTTGACCAAGGAATAAAATGAGTATTTAATTGTATGAGAGAAAGTTAGTTCAGATATGTAATTTTATTAAAATTTGAGCTGACTTTAAATGGTTAAGATAAGACTAAAGATGATGAGGGGAGGTTCAACTTGCTGAAAAAAAAGCATTTTTTTATGGATTATGTTAATAAAATTTCAACCCCAAAGAAGCAAACATGAAATGCAATTTTTTTCTTTTATTGGTAGGTGAATTTTTTATTTTTTATAATTTGAAGTTGTATAAAGATATCTGTTGTATTTGAAATGATCATTACTTTTACCAATGGAGGTTTTTAGAATATATCATTATAGTTGAGCAAGAATCTAATCAATGCAAAGGTCGATCTAACAACCAACATGACGTATAAACTATTTCGTGCTTTTTTTTAAGAACTCTTGAAAACTAATATCAACATCTTGGTCTTCTTTTTCAAAATTTGTACATGTAGTAAAATTTTATCGCCTTCTGATAATTCGTGTTCTATTTTCAAGTTGTTATACTTTGGTTTTGACCATTCATTTCACGTTTGGTTACAATAATTTGTCAATCCCATCTGAAATAAATTTATCATTTCATATTGTCGCCAAACAATAAATATTTTATCCACATACAAAGTGCTATGACCATTTAATATAACGAATGAGATTAATGTATAGTGTTCCATAGTTTCATTAGTTATCCGTAGTTATCATATGAAAAATGTGCTATGATTATTATAATGCTTGAGAAATGGCTTTATCATTTCATATGATTACCAAAATGTTAGATATTTACACATGTGATCGACCATTACATACGATGATTGAGATAAATTAGATTGTGTTATATTGTTAATAAATCTCTTGAACTTTTAGCTGCAAATTGAAACATGCAATTAAACTAACATAGTAAGGATTTTAAGGACACAGAACTTGAGTTTTATCTAAGAAAACATTTGATCTATTTATTAACTTGCCAGGAGCAGCTGGAGTTCATGGCTTATCTCCAGATCGATTTTGCCAAGGAGGTGTCGTGCTAGGAAAAGCATTAGAAGCTGGTTTTGGAAATGAAATGTACAAGATTTTATCTGCAACAGAACTAAGTGTTATGCTAAACCGATCCTTGATCATTGACCAAACCAGGCATATCAATATTCTCTATCCCAAATGCTTTTTGCATCAATCATTATTGAAGTGTTGATTCCGTTTTGATTTCACTTATCTTTATTCGTCAAATAGTTTTTTCTGCATGGTGTTTAGTGAACTTCATATGATCAATGTAAAATCATTATTTTGTTTAAGAATCTAGATTGCTTAGTCTTTGAAGTGCTGTTGCATCATTACAAGGCTTCCATAATCTCTTTAGAATTGATAGTAGAATTAACTTATAGCAGAAACTTTTTTTTTTTCACATACAAACCATTCATGTACTCAAAGAAGTGAAGTAATTTTGGAGAAAGAATGATTAAAAAATATAGAAGAAAATTGCTGATCAGACTAGACAATTTTGAACGCATTAGACACAAACATTCTATATACTGTGTTCAATGAGTATCTAGTTTAACTAGAATATATTCTATGCAAAAGAGCAGGAAACATCATTCATGTAAACTCTGAATATTTTTTAATCAATTTTAATCAATTTTATAATTTGTGATTAAAGTTTCAATTGTTATAAGTGACATTGTTTATAACAATATTACATTGTTTTATTTTTTATATCATAAATAATGCTTAACATGTTTTTACTATAATTATTTAATCTGACAAATTTTTTTATGGTGTATGATATTATAAGTATTCTTATTATATTTACAAAATATTGCA
The DNA here is from genome assembly GCA_021442155.1 of Cymbidium sinense. Lineage (NCBI taxonomy): Eukaryota > Viridiplantae > Streptophyta > Magnoliopsida > Asparagales > Orchidaceae > Cymbidium > Cymbidium sinense. The sequence continues at coordinate 105,894 of JAKCPB010000963.1, forward strand.
AATTAATATGATAATTAGTTTAAAACATAATTAATTAAGTAATTGATTAATATTTATTATTTGTTTAGTTATATTTAATATAAATATGATTTTTTGTAAAAAAATATGTTTAATTTGCTATATAAATTGATTTAAATGAAGTTGTTTGCCTTCTATATTATGTTATATTAAGACAAAAAATGTTGTATCAATATGTTATAGAAATTGTTTCAGAATTTCTGAGTTACATGGGGGTCCTTTCAAATTAATATCCTTTATACTCTGTACATTATTCATCTTATTATAATACACATTCTCAATATAACTTGGAAATGTCAAAATAACCTAGGTTGAGTCACCCGACTCCTATGGGCATGTAGATGATTTATGCCACAAGATCGATAAATTAAGCAAAATCGAACAACCATTCAACATTGCCTAAATTGACTTAATCACCGGATCTACTTGGTGGGTTGTTTTCTTCTGCATATAGGAGCATGCCTTAGCCTCCACTGCACTTCTTCCACAATTGCACGCTTGTTACTTATTGTCTTATTTAGAGAGGAACAACAAGCAAAGATCAACTACAAGGTTTTGTGGCTTAGGGCAATGGAGAAAATTTTCAATATGCTAATTGATGTATAATAACTTTGATTAACTTGTTTATTGTTTTATTCTTTTTCCATGCTTGTTATTTGATTAGAAGATAACATGCTAATAGGTTAAAATAGATTTTACTATTTCAATTATGTTGTTTAACGAAATAATTTTCTTGTTAAAAAATCTATACCTACCAAATAAAAAAAAATGCCTCAATAGAACTTATGAATTATACATCACATGATTATGATGTTATCTGGAGATAGAGAAGAGAAGATGGGGGAGAGAGACAAGAGATATAAGAGAGGAGAGAAGGGCCTAATTACCTTGGGGAGAGAGGGAGAGAGAGAGAGAGAGGAGAGCTAGTAAAAGTTGTTTTAATATTCAATAGCATATTTGAAATCTTACATGCATCCTTATTTAGAAGAGAGATTTTACAAGTAAAGAAAATAAATGAGGAAAGTAATAAAAATATACCATGATTTAACTTGTGTATGTATATAAGATGAGTCTTCCTAGGGATTTCTCAAGTAGTGATTAACTTACATATTTATTAGAGAATTAATATGAATTAGGAACAAGCATGATGCAGACATGATTCATTCAATAATGATGATGCTTCTCTTAGTGGAGCATGAACTTGTGTATGTATATAAGATGAGTCTTCTTGGTAGGATTTCTCAAGTAGTTATTTACTTGCATATAGATTAGGAACAAACATGATGCAAACATGATTTGTTCAATAATGATGATGCTTCTCTTAGTGGAGTATGAACCATGATATAACCCTTGATCTCTAGGCTTCGTATTAGGTTTATGATTGTGACTTTATGCCTGGGCATGTTCAGAGGACTACAATCTCCTTAAACCTATCTCCATTTATCAAAAGATGACAATTAAAAAGAGGTCATCTTCAAGACACATATGGATGTCAAATGATCAACATTTTTGATGTAGTATGCAACTCCAGCCAACCTAACAAATGTAGATGGGTGGATCTCAGACCTCCACAATCACTGTCAGGCCTAGGAAAGTAAAAGGTTCCTATAACTTTACAGTGATGCATAAATGGTTTCATAAGTGCCAATCACCTTCAAACTATCATTGTGCAAATGCAGAATGTAGAGAGCCTATTGAACATAACTACTTAAATGATTGGATAACTAGCCCAATGAAATATCCGTGCCAATCATCTTCTCCTAACAATAGCAAATGATAACTTAGCAACCTCAATTCTAGTACATCTACCATTGGTTAAAGGATGTCATAATCCCCTAATTGATTTTTCCACCTTGCTTTATACTCCCCACTATGCATCTTAATAGATCATAGCCAATGGAGATCAAGATCACATGGACATCACAAAATCACACCTCGTTCCATGCATTATATCTACTAACCTCTTTGGCCACCAAGCATTCTACTATTATCTCTAAAAGGATGAAAAGTTAGTCCAAAAATTTGCCACAAAAGTGAGTCATTTATAGTCTTCCACTTGTCCATATAATGGTAAGTACATTGTATATACTTTGTGACATTGCAGGATAATCTTATATTGGCTAGGTCGGGCGCTAAACTAGAACCAGTGCTAGATAAGCCTAAGTGATGAGCTTATCTATTCAATCTAAGATTTTGATTTGACCTATATTTCTAGTGACAATTTCCATTTTTAGATGGTTGACTTGCACTGAAGATAAGCCTAATGGTGCATGTTACATGAGACATCCCTCATAAATGTCAAATTCTTTATAAAAAATAAAAATCTCTTTTAAAGGTCGTATATCACTTTTCTAACTCTTTTTTAGCAAGATCTCTTAAATACTTCTAACAAGCCAAGCTACACAGCTCCCTAATTTAGGGAAATGAAATTGAGTGATAAGACAGGAAAACAAATGGCTGATTCATCTTCCAAATTTTTGGCTTGAATGATTCACATGTATACTTCTTTGATTAAATGGAAAAATAATTCAGCTCTTTTTTAGAAGGATGTTTTAATTCCTTTATTCACTTCAAATCTATCAATAAATATTGGGTTCTTTTCTTTCCTTCTATTTGAAAATACTGAGTGTTTACAATCTCTTAGTGATTAGTAATATGTTTGCTCTCTTCTTGTTCGTGTGAGTAATCCATTCAACAAGCTTTCGCTTAAAAAAAAAAGGATTAAACATCTTTAAATCATTGTGCTCTCATTGAAACCATGATAAGAGACAACACTCTTCAGCAATAAGGTGTAAAAGGTAAGAACAAGAGCTACAAGTGAAAATAAACCTAGAATTGGAGGGGATTCTCCCGTAGGGTTGAATTCTAGATGATATGAGGGTTGGACAATGAGAAAGCTGGAAGACCTTTTCAGAATGGTTGGACCCAAACAGAATAAGGAGGGAAGCAGGTTGTGGTTGGAAAGTTGGAAACAACAGTGAGATGGACAGCCATCGGAAGGAGACAAAGGTGAGGAGTAATCCTCAAAGGTAGAAATTGTACTCCTATTCAATAATCAAGATTGACTCATCATTTGATTGAAAGAGTTTACTCTCGAAAGGAAAAAAAAGGATAAACAAAATTTTTCAAAACTTAAAAATGTAAAACTAATACAAATAAGAGGTTATTTATATTAAATTAAACAAATCCCAAACCAAAGGAAAATTGAACTAGAATGAATAACTTGGACAGTCGATTCAAGGCCTTTGAAATGGCCAAGGTATTTGGTGGAGTCAATCCAAGTCATGGAAAACACTTCATGTCATTCTCCCTGAGTTGGAGATGTGTCACCATCATTCACTGGAGCTTGTGGATCTTCATAATATAGTGGCAAGTTATTTGCATTAAAGATGGCATAATTATTTTAATCATCAAGCAAGTCAACTTTATAGGCATTATCCTTGATCCATTTGACAATTAACAGATCATCGAGTTGAGCTTTTAAATGCATCAATTGGAAATCTCACATTCTTCAATCTAATTCACTCCAAGTTGCCTTCCATGAAAGTTGGCCTTCTTGGATTTATTTGCTTATGGTATTTAGTGTTTTGTCTAACAATTTCTTTCTTCACCAGTTCATGTAAACATACATCTCCTTGATTCAAACTTTTGCATCAGCATTAGGCTCAATGATAATAAGAACCAACTCCAAAAAGTGTGAGTGGGTTTCTCTCATAAATAATCTCAAAGGGTGCAATCTATAGATTGGTTAGTAGATCTGCTATCGACAAATTGGACTTAGGGAAGTATCAGGTCTCACTGTTTGATATTCTTACTCAATAAATTACCTATCCTCAAACTATGATTCACTACCTTCATCTATCCATCAATTTATAGATGAGTTTCTGAACTAAAGCTTTGTATTCAATTTACCTCATAAGGTTTTTCAAAAGTGACCATGAAGTCGAACCGTCCTTAAAGTAGATATCTGCTATGTGTGAGGTATATATTATCTTATGGTAGGGTATGAAGTGCACCATCTTGGAGAAGTAATTTAATACCACCAGTATGAAATCTTAGTTGAATTTGTGGAAGATCCACAATGAATTTCAAACTAACATCTACCTAAGATAACAAATAACTCTGAAATCGAGAGGGGAGTGTGTAAGCCTTTATTCTTTCTTTGTGTCTTAGCTATTTAAAACACTCTGCGTTTCTTGATGTGCCTCTCAACATTTTCGATCTTCTTAGGCTAACAAAAATTCTCTTTTACTAGAGAAAGAGTCTTGTCTTTGCTAACCCATCACTCCTAAGAATAACCTCTTAAGTGAACACCTAGAGGTGCACATTCTAATAGAATAGATATTTATAGGCTCTATGATATCACTTGTAAGGCCTATCCCAACATCTGCTTCAAATCTCCTAAAACTTCACATTGGTGATATAGATATCCTTAAATATTTCAAATCTAAAACCTTCTACTGCAATATAATAATCAATAAGTAATGACAATTCAAAGCATTAGCTATCACATGATGGCTCATAATCTTATGTTTAAGCCCAAAATGAAAGATAAACTACATCCATAATGCGTGCATACCCTTCAATTTATATTGATTGTTCAAAAATCTCAAAGCTTCATGACCAATGAAAATTAATTCATTGAATAAGTAGTGATTTCAATGATTGAGAGATCTCACAATACCATAAAAGTTTTTATTATATGTGAAGTACTTCTATCTTGAGTTCTCACTAAAGAATTCAATAGGGTGTCCTCCTTGACTTAACATAATTTGATCATCATATTGGAGGCATCACACTACACCTCAATAAGAGTTAAAATGAGGGCTTGTGTCACCATCTAATTCATTGAATCAAAGTTGATCTATGTTCCTCTAACCATGAGAATTTATTTGCCTTGAGGAGCTCAGCCAACAAGGTTGCTATAAAGCTAAACATTTTGATGATACTCAAAATAAAGCAAGTCCATAAATTTGGCAAATTTGTTTGAAGGACTTGGCCAGTTCAAGAATAGCTTATACCTTCGTTGGATCCATCTCAGTCCCATTTGTTGAGACAATATAGTCCAAAAATAGATTTTGGAGCTTAGGAAATGACACTTTTTAGGATGTCGATACAGCTACTCCTAATAGACTTCAAAGTCTTACCACAAATACTCAAAATGGTCCTCCATCATACACGAATACCATCTAAGTATACAACCATGAATTTTTTGAGTAAAAGCTCAAAAAATCTAGTTCATCAATCTCATAAAAGTGCTCGCGTCATTAAAAAAGGCAAAAACATGATTGTCCACTTATATAGGTTATCTTTTGTCTTGAAGTCTATCTTTCACTTATCTCAGAGCTTCAACTAAATCTAGTGATAATTACAGTGAAGATCTATTTTTGGTGAAAGTGGTCATCTCATGCCACTATTTAATAAGTCATCTAATTGTGGGATAGAAAATTTATATTTGATGGAAATTTTATTCATAATTTACTGCCAATACACATACACCATAAACCATCTTTTCAGGTACAAGTACAACACTTAGATGCACACCCATTGTTTGGACATCATATTCTCAACCTATCGGCCTCATCTTGTAGGCATGCCAGCTGGATATAATTGATTTTAGGATAAAATCTATTGTATGTTGTATGCCCCTTGGGGGGTAATCTAGTTGGCAAGCTATCAATTAACATGTCCCAGAACTCTTTCAACTTGGATTGCACTACATCCAATATTGGCTTTTTGTGGTGTTTATTTTGCATGTGTGTGTGCATATGGGGGAGGAACACCACGCAGATCTGATGATGTACTTATTGAGGTCATCGGGTATGATATCAAGGAATAGTGCACTATGTCGAAAGATATAAATCACTACCCTATGATGGATCTAATCACCTAATAAGGACTTCTAAGGCATGATGGGTCTTTGAGTGTACCGGAGATTTTTCTCCTACTTTACATGGATGAATAAAGTAGGGTTTATTTAAATCAGGTTCTAAAATTCTCTATGGGGCCAACTCTCATAGTTAATTACATCCTAAGAAAGTTGAATTCCTTAGGAATACTCTCGATTAAAGTAGCAATTGTTGTCACCAAAGAATTCAAAGTTAGGACTATCAATAAACTGGCTATATTTGGAAGATCAAATGGGATAGATTGAAAGAAAAGATTTATTATCGAAACCAAATGGAGATGAGTAGGGGATGCTCATGATACTAGGAAACCTAGTGAGCATCCAAAACTATCATATGGTTGGGCTTTATATGTTTGAAATTGAGGAGAATTACATATTTGAGTTAAAATTTTATTAGAAATTTAGGACTTATAATTCCACAAGACAAGATTGTGAAAATGCCTAAGAGGTGAAGATTTATGCTTGTAGCCCCAAAGAAAAATAACAACCTCAAAACCTAAATCTAAGGAGCTTTAACGAGAGCCAAAGCATGACCTAAATCTAAGACGAAAGCGAGTATATTGTTTACCTCCACAAGAGAGGGTAAACCACCCTACTGGACTTATAACTGTCTAGAGTCACAGTGAGCTAACTTTTTTTACGATTTAAAATCATGTGGTCAAGTTTTATGATTTTTGCAAGGTAGCTAGGTTGTTATTATTTAGAAAAAGACTAAAGTCCTTAAACCCACTCCCTAAGAGATTAAAGCATGAGTGGTATCAATAATGACTTAATCTAATACAAATCTTATCAAATTTTACTTGATTTTGGGCTCTTTATTTTGAAAATGGCTATAGAATTTTATATGCCTAAATGTATGATGAAGTTGATTATGGGCTAAATCAAAAGTGAAAGAGGTGTTTTTCCATCATAGGCACTCAAAGGTTATGCCCATTTTATTTGGAAAAGATGGAAACCCTCTATTAGCAAGAGTGAAACAAAATGATATGCTTGATGTTAAGCATACAACATCCAGTTAAGGAATTCTTAAATATTTTATTATTTTGGTTTAATGCCTAGGCTTTATATGAGGTTATGAGTTTATTTTAGAAAGTTTAGTTATGAGTTGTTAATTGAGGTAGAAAAGTTAATTTTCCTAAGAGCCTAATCGCATCTAGGCTATACAATAATCACCAATCATAATAAACTATGAAGAGACATGCTTTTTCTAATGCACAAGCTAAACAAAATATCAAACAATTTTATAAAGCTAACGCAAAAGAATAAGAGGCCGGCGCGGTCCGGTACTGCCGTACAACCCAAAAAAGAAATGGGTAGCCAAGCTCTACCCTTATACATCCCGATCTAATGAAAGAATAATTATAATTTAATTACAATAAATGAATGAGAGATATGGGGGATCTTCAAATCTTCAAAACTCCTTTCCTTCATTCCCTTCTTTCATTTGGTTGAGTAGGATCACATGGTACATAAGACTTGATCTTTAAATCAATGTTTATCCTAAGTCCCCATAAAATTAATCCTAATTCATAATGCAAAATTATATTAAAAATAAGAAAAGTAAATCTAGCTACACCTGCAAAATAAGTATTAGCTAAACACACCATACAACCCAAGTAGTTATATGAATAATTTTAACTTATCACCCTGCATATGGGTAGCCAAGTTCACCTGTCCTAATTTAGATTATGCTTAGGGGTTAAGCAACCTGCTTAGCAAAAATATTTATATTTATTTTAAGTACCTCTTAAGCATAATCTTCTGTAAAAAATATGACTAGGCTAATCATGACCTAACATCTAGTCTACACACATATACCATAACATCCAGTCTACAACATTGCATTTCAAAATAAAATATACATGAAACCATATACCACCCTAACATAAAACTAGAAATGGTGACTTAATCTATTGTGTGTGTTAAGGCTTCTGTGATATGTCTTAACTAGGCTTTAGAGTTATCATTCTCTAAGTATGAAGGACATTTAATTATCGATGATAGTTTCACTTTAAATGATTTAATTGATTTGCAAATTTTACTTAATATTTTCTTTTGTTTCATTTGATCTACACAACAAAGTGTTATGAAGAGAAAGAAAGAGAGGATCACTCTCTTTTATCCCTATCTTAAGTCATATATATAGCAAATTAATTAATCAATTCTCTTCAGTGAATGACTTATTATATGTTTTAATTAATCCTAAATTTAGGTTCACTTTAAATAAACTCATTTAATAAGAAAGACTTCTTAAGATTAGTTGGAATGAATTACTATCACATAACACATGTTTATTTATTTCTTTCCATCATGTTTATTGATCTGCAAATTTTACTTAATATTTTCTTTTGTTTCATTTGATCTACACAACAACTAAGTGTTATGAAGAGAAAGAAAGAGAGGATCACTCTCTTTTATCCCTATCTTAAGTCATATATAAAGCAAATTAATTAATCAATTCTCTTTAGTGAATGATTTATTATATGTTTTAATTAATCCTAAGTTTAGGTTCACTTTAAATAAACCCATTTAATAAGAAATATTTCTTAAGGTTAGTTGGAATGAATTACTATCACATAACGCATGTTTATTTATTTCTTTCCATCATGTATATCATGCATATGATTAAATTCTAAGCATAACTATATATGCAATTTGTATCTTAGCATACTTAAATGATGAATGTGAGTAAATATATTTGGAATTAATATTTCATTTAGTTGAATAATTGTCATATTAATTTAAAGCTCTATTTAAATTCTTATACAAAAGCATAAAAAAAGAATCTTAAATCACATGACTACTCAACTCAACCAAATAAATAAAGTATGAATGCATGCCTTTTTAATAGAAAAATTGGGTTTTCATTCATTAGCTAAGTACACATTCACATGTATAAAAATTTTAAGCGAGTACGTCGCCATTGTTCTGCACTAAGGGAAGGAGGTAGGAACCTCCTTAGGGCTACTTAAAGTCGTGCGTCCCTGGAATGTCCAGACTAATATACCGCTATTCTTAGGTACATATGGATGTATAAACAACTATAAGAATAGAAAATCATGCAAAAATTGTATTTTGATTTGATTGATTTATTTTATGTAAAATGAATTAAAACTCTATCTAGATTCTAATATCCAAATACATAAGAATGAAATCAAGCAGGTACGTCGTTATTGTTCTACACCAAGGGAACGAGGTAGGAACCTCCTTAGGGCTACTTAAAGCAGTGCGTTCCTGAGATGCCCAGACTAATAAACTGCTAACATTCTTACTAATGCAAATCAACACATTAATATAAGGAAGAGATTTCATTTCATGCACTAGATTTATATTCACTTGCATTTCCTATGTATATATCTAACTAAATTTACAATATATATGTGTATTAATCATTAGTAAACTTTTGAAAATATATTTGAGATTTAATAATGATACCAGTCACACATATTTTTAATTTAAATTAATACATGCAATTTGATATAAAGGAAATCATTTTATTTAGTTAATTTTAAAAGAGATGGATGCTTGAATCATATGACATACAATATTTAGCATGATTGGAAGGAAATAAAATAACATAAGCATGTGATTTCATTCAATCCAACTAAGTCCTAAGGATAATCAAACTAAATAAGATTATTTAAAGCAAACAAAAGTTCTTTAATGTCATTTCATTTTCATGTTTAGATTGATTTAAAGAAATGTGAAAGAGGTTTGGTAATCCTAATCTCATTCCCATGTGTGAGTTAATTTAGTTTAATGAAAGATATTTATATTAATTTTATGTCTTGATTAGGTTAGGATATGAATTAAGTCAATTAATTAACCCTTACCTACATCATCTTAAGTTAATTAACTAAATAATAATGAGCCAATATGATATGCAACCACATGAAAAGTAAATTTGCAATGCTCCTAAGAAATGAAAGGGGCCTAATGCAATTGGCTCATGATTAATAGTTAATTAGGCTTAAGAAGCTCATTTAATTACTTTTATGATTTTTTCACACATGTGAGTTAACTATAATTTCATTAGCTCTCCCTTTAGGTTATTGAACACCCAGAGAGCTACCTAAGATTGATTAAAGGTGATTAGATGTGAAGTGGATTTTAGATTGAGTTAATTAAGCTCATTAACCCATTTGGTTAAGCATTAAACATTTTCAATTAATGAAATGGAATTAACTTAAGGAAAGAGATAAAAAAGAGGCCTTAATCTCAATCCTTAGGTCCCATATTTGATCACTTAGGCTCTGATTTTATCTTGAGGATTAATTAATTAATTAAGCACTTAATTGCCTCATTAATCATAATTAATTTGATTCAAAAAGTATAGAAAACTTAGGAAATGAATTAGGAAAAACATCTCAATCATATTCCTTAAGCTCCCTTACTGTTCAACAGAGGTAATTAGGCTTAAATAATTAATTAAGCCACTGTTCATTTATTAATTACCACTAATTAAATTAAGAGAGTGATTAAGGTTTAATCAATTGATTTCTCTAATTAAGCAACCAATAAAATCCTAGAAAAATAGGGGAGGTAGAGGTCATCCCCCTAAACATCCATAACAAATTTGAGATTAATTGGGTGATTAATTAAGGAGAAATTAAGCTAATTAGATTTCCAATAAAATCTTAATTAAGCTAAAATCACTGTTCAAAATCAATTAATAATAATTTTTCTAGATGCTACTCTGAAATATTTTCAAAATGAGCCCAAGTTTATATTTTTTGAATTTGTAAGGATTAGTTATGATTTTAGGAAGTTTCAGCCTTTAAAACAAATTAATTAGGCCTAATTAAAGTCTTAATCCCATCGGGCCATGTGGCGATTGACGCGGTGTGCCTTCCACATGGCGTGACGATATTGGCTATTTAAGTTGTTGTGGGCTCCGAAAATTCGCCACCGTCCTCTCGACAATTTTTGATATTGAATATTGAATTGAAGAGAGTGATTTGAAAGTATCGGTGTAATTTTCAGAAGGCATATGAGATAGTAGATATGACACTACCCAGAGATTTTGTTCTCATTTGGTGAGAACTTTAGATCTGGTTCCAGGTTTCCTATAAGCGCAAGCTTCTATAGTTAATTACTCCTCTCAATAAGTGAGAGAGAACTTTCGATTAAGGCTAGTCATTATATCGCTTAATGCGTAGCGTATAGTAGCATCATGTATAGTTTTAAAATTTAAGATATGAAATTCATCATTTTAACTCAAACTGGATGGTTGGGGAATGATGACATGTCCAATCTAGATCCCATGGTTCCATCTTCCCGGGAAATCACGGTCCCTAGTCTACTTAGTCAGAGGAGGTAGTCGACCCAACTTGACAGAAGGATCCTCATCAGCAACACATGGGATACGTCATCCAAGAAATCCTTGTAGACCTGGGGTGATGTTTGTCTAAGGAGACAATCTTTAGTATACCTTAGCTGACAGAGGGTTGTTTGCCCTATCAAGTTTACCCTATGATTCACAACTCAAAAGGCAGAGCCATTGGGAACATACGTACGGTGCATTGATTAATATAATGGAGGACAAATCACTCGATCAGAGGACTCTGGTCGTAACTACTTTATTTATGGAGCCTACTAGCCAAGCCATGCAGTCAGAGGACACGGGCTACATTTTTACTGGCGTGAGATTAATTAAGAGTGAACATAGTAGAACACTTGATTTGACATTAGCTCCTTTGTGAGCTAGAGTTTTCTTAATTTATCACCCCCGATAAATAGTTGCGGAAGGTGGATATATTGAGTTTAATTTAAGTTTTAATGATAGAATTCCATTTAAGTAGTTTCAGATTACTACTTAAAAATTGATTTGAAAAATTGATTAATTTGAATATGTTTAAGAGTTTTAAATTCTATCAACTCGTTTCTAAGAGGATTAGATCTATACGTAATCGGTTCTCAGATATTTCACAGATTTGAAACTCTCATTATAGGTTTTTAAGTTTTGTTAACCCGGACCCAGTCCTAAGACTAAACCGGGAAGCAACCCAAGAAGCATCCTCAGACACTTGAATTTAAGCATTCAACATAGTGTCGGGGCCCATGCGGGTGTATAGTAATTTTAGGTAATTTGGTGTTTGAATTATGAGATTGATTTCAGAATTTTCATTTAATTCTAACTTTTGCCTGAGCATCCTTTTCAGACATTAAAATTCACACTTGAAATCTCTATGTCTAAGCACATGCAGGTGTTTATAGCTTAGCTAATTTCATCTAATTAATGAAATCATTGATTTTGAAAATTATAATTAGAATGAAATCCCTCAAAAAAAATTTTGATTAAAGGAAGCCCTATGATTTTTGTAGAATTGGATTTAGTATCGCCTTCCGTCTGCTTGTACAAAGAGTTGCAGATCTAGTGGCGAGGAAGGCATTTTGAAGCTATAGGTTTAAAGGATAATTTAACTTGTTATTTTAAGAAGAAGATTTACTCCTCAGTAATTCTCATTTTCTCATTCTTTTTATTCGAACTTGTTTTCCCCCATTTTTATTTCAAATTTGATTTTCCCCTCTTTTATTTAAATTTGTTTTCCCCCTCTTTTATTTAAATTTATTTTCCCCCTCTTTTATTTTAATTTATTTTTCCCCTCTTTTATTTCAAATTTATTTTCCCCCTCTTATATTCAAATTTGTTTCCCTCTCTTTTATTCAAATTTATTTTCTCCCTCTTTTATTTCAAATTTGTTTTCCCCTTTTATATTTAAATTTGTTTTCCCCCTTTTTTATTCAAATTTATTTTCCCCTCTTTTATTCAAATTTGTTTTCCCCCTCATTACTTCCTTTAATTTCTATAAATAAGGTCAAGGGGGAGTCTCCTATTCTATTCCATTTGTTTGAAGGGTTAGCTTTAGGACATTGGAAAGGGAGCGGTTAGAAACTTTAGTGAGCTTTCAATTCTACTTAGATAAATTTTTCGAAGCGCTTTTCACCTTTCTTTTATTTTGTTTTTATTTTTATGTTCGTTGTATATCATTTTACATTCCCCCCTCTTTTTTTCTAAGTTAAAATATTTGACACAATTTCGGCTGCCTCCCGGCATCATCCTCGTGTAGGGGCTTAGGGGTATTTTGGCTTACTCGATCATACATTGAAGCGTAGCGGTCTTCTTGACACCATAGCCAGTTTTCATCTCGTCTCATTACCGGAGCACAATAAGGCCTTTAGACCTGAAAGAAGACATACAATGCAATATATATTCCCCCCTCCCCTCTTTTTTTTTCTAAGTCTGAAAAATAGACAATTTTGACAGCATTTCGTCTAGGGGGAGTGACATCAAACAAGTGGTCGCTTACTCAGTACGCCCTGTTGAGCGTAGGGAGCGGTATCTTGCGATATCACAGCCTTTTTTCATCTTGTCTCACCCTGTTGAGTACAACGAGGTCTTCAAACTTGCAAAAAATACAAGCATATATATATATATATATATATATATATATATATATATATATATATATATATATATATATATATATATATATATATATATTCACATTCAAATTCCACATGTTCTGATGCATTTTTTTGGCGTGCTGCAAGGCTGGGCAAAGGAACATGGTTAGGTAGGTAATTGGGAATGTAAGGCAATGAGTACGACGCCGAAAATCGAAAGAAGAATTTGCCCGTTGACGATGTTCTTCCCCAATTTGTGGTGGAGCGAAAATGGGACGGTTAAAGGGGTGCGAAGCCGAAAATCGAAAGAAGAATTCGTTTGTTGACAATGTTCTTCCCCTGATGAGAAAATGGGACGGCTAAAGCGAGGGGTGTGACGTCGGAAATCAAAAAAAGAATTCGCCTGTTGACGATGTTCTTCTCTCGATTGCAACAAGGCGAAAACAGGATGTTTAAAGCGAGGGGTGCGATGCCGAAAATCGAAAGAAGAATTCGCCTGTTGATGATGTTCTTCCCCGGTGTAGCAAAAATGGGATGGCGAGGGTGTGATACGAAGTGAAAAGAGTAATTGTGTTGGCGATGTTCTTCCATTGTGTAACGGCAGAAAAAAAAAATTGTGGGCTGGAGAGGTTCGGGCTGGTGGGGCCGCAATGGCTTGTCAGCAGGTTCAGGCCTGGATTGAGGCTAGGCCGGCGGGTCTGGCGGGTTGGTTGAACGGCAGGCTGGGCCGGAAGCGGGTTGGCGGGTAGTGGGGAACGGTGCATGGAGCGGGTCTATGCAGGAAGCGTGGGAAGGCCAGCCGGTGGCGCGGGTGCATGCGACGGAACGATGGACCAGCGGGAAGGTTTCCGGTGGACCAGTGGCAAAAGCAGATCATGCGGAAACGCGAAATGGTCAGTGGCGCGGAGCGGAACCAGCAGGGAGTCAATGGTGGTGCGATCCACGGATTGGCGGGGTCGGCGGGTGGCGCGGGTGCGGCAGGTCATGCTGGCGCGGGTTGGCACAGCGGGTCAGCGTGAGTCGCGCGGTAGCGGAATTGGTTGAACGGGAGTGGGTCGCGTGGTCTGGCTGGCGGGTCGTGTGCTGCGGCCGCGGGAGCGGGTCGAAGGACGCGCGTGGGCTGGTGGGTTCATGCGGGCGGTAGACCGCTGCACGAGTTATGCGGATGGCGGAGCGCGCGGTTTTACGGGGGGTCGCGACCGCGGGATGGATTGCGTGTGGTTTTGCGCAGCAGGCCAGAGGAATTACGCCGACGGGAGGATGCACATTTTATGTCGGGACAACATTCCGGGCCGCGAAGTTTTGCAAAATTTTATCGGAGCAGCGCGTGCAGGATTGCGCCAGACGGTGGAAACCGAGAGGGGAGAGGAATTTTACCTCTTTTTCTTTTTCATTTTCCGACGAGAGAGGAGGGCTGGTTGGGAGAGAGGAGGTGGGAGAGAATGAAGAGGGAGAGAATGGGGGGAGTGGTTGCTTTTTAAGTTTTTTTTCTTTTATTTTTCTTGGCAGTTTTTTCAGAAAACTGAAAATAGTGGGGAACGGTTAAGCATAGGGGTAATTTGGAGATTTTTAAATAAATTTAAATTTATTAAAGGATTTTAATGTGGATTTCATGCCAGTAAATGTACATAGTCAATATATATATATATATATATATATATATATATATATATATATATATATATATATATATATATATATATATATAGATCTAGGTAATTCTATTGTTTGTCTGCGAGTCGTTCGTCGTGAGGTCATTTGAGTTGATTTCGGTGACGTCCCGTGTCTTTCAGCCTCGATTTGCAGCTGTCACTTCAAATCATTCGACATTTACACAGACTTGTCCAAATTGAGCACAGATAGTCTCATTTGATAGTTTTTGATGTTTTAAAGCTAACGACGTAATCAATTTCACAAATGAAAGTCGTTTGGACATTATCACAGCTTCTCGACTCCGATATGCTTGTCGACACATTGATATCTTGAATACTTAAACAATTGTTCGTTAGATTTTGCAATATCTATATTTTGATCAATTTCGATGTTCAGAATACGATGGCGAAGTCCATTCATCAATCGGAGGTCATTTGAGTTGATTTCAGTGACATCCTGTGTATTTTAGCCTCAATTTGCACGCTGTCACTTCAAATCACTCGGCATTTACACAAACTCGTCTGAATTGAGTGTGAACAGTCTCATTTGATAGTTTTTGATATTTTAAAGCTGACGACATGATCAATTTCATGAACGGAGGTTATTCAGACTTTGTCGCAGCTTCCCGACTCTGATATGTACGTCGACACATTGATAGCTAGAGCGCTTAATCGATTGACTGTTAGATTTTTCAATATTTATATTCTGATAAATTTTGACATTCTGAACACAATGACAAAGTTTCTTTGCTGATCAGAGGTCATTTTGACCATTTTCAGTGATGTCCAGTGCATTTTGAGCTCCAATTTGCGCACTGTCGCTTCCGAAGTCCATTGAATTAGACTTGTGGGCTTGACTTGACTTATGACATGTATGTGGAGGTCAACAGTTTTCACATCCGAAGGCTAACTCGGATGGCGGCGGATACGCTAACTCAGTGGACCGTCCGATCTAGGATCGGACGACCATGATCAGATCCACGGTTTAGGAAGGAAATCAAAGGATCTAATGCGGGATCTAATCAAAGGATCTAATGCGAAAGACGGATGTCATCCATCTTTCCCCGTTCGATCCGAGCTCACCAGAGCTCCGATTGCCTCCAAATTCATTCTACACATTCGGGGAGGGGAGACGCACACATCCAACGCTAAAAACTCATGACGTTCGAATTCTCTTCACAAAAGACCAATTGATTTTCCATACAAGGCTCGGTTTATAAAATTACCTCACCTGAGCTAATGTCCAGCGGTGGGATCGACGGAAGTAGCTTCGCCTAGTTAAGGCGAGGCTCTGTTGAGAAGCTTTGAGCTTGATTTGAAGTAGGTTGCTCCCGATCGGTCTTGGTCGAACTCATATCTACGGCGCTCGAGAAGGCTTGGATGCGATTCGGTTGGCTTTGACGAAGTAAAGGGATGGTGTGGGTGCATGGAAATTGTGTTTGATCAAGTAAAGGGGGAGTATTGATCGGGAATGTGGTGTCCTGTTTCGACTTTGCTTGGGGAGGCGGAATGTCGATTGAAGGGGCTCGGGGAGTGCTTGGGAGTGCTCTGTGGGATTTCAAAAAATGGCTAGGGAAGTCACACAAAGCAAATCGTATTGAATCTCGTTTGAATTGAGGGGTATACCCCTCAATTGCACATGATGGAAGGATGGGATGGCTTTCGAAAATCCAGCCGATTAGCCATCGTCGAGTCGTCGGAGGGGTCACGGTCAGCACCGCGTGGCTCGCCGGGAGTGGACGAAGTTGTGGCAGGAGTCTCAAGGCTTGATATGGAAGGATTGAGTTGGGTTGGTTCTTCCTTTGCCCATGGGCTGTTCGGCCATGGTGGTGGCTATTTGGCTTGCTTCCCTTGGTCCATGGCAAGTGCTAGAATGGCCTTGGGTGGGCTAAGTTGGCCTAGGAGTTCCTCATTTGGTACTTTGAGGACTGTCATGGGAGAGGCAAAGTGGACTTTTCCTCTTAAGGCAAAAATCCAATGTAAAGAGAGGGTGTCCATTGGTTAATCCCCTTGGAATGGATCCCACATGGACTTGGGTTGGTTTGGAGCTGACTTAGGGTCTATTTGGGTAGGGTTAGGTCAGCCACCATGATTTCATAAAATGGTTTTGGGTGATTTGACTTCATATTATCAAAATAGGCTCATTTGGGTTAAGTTGAGTTGGGTTGACCAATCGGTCAAATTGGGTCAAACCAAGGCTTGGGTTAGGTTCATATGATGATTTGGGATGTTTTGGTTTAATTGATTTTGATTAATTTGATTTAGGTTTGAATTTGATTCATTTGGATTGAAAAGGATCAAATGGGTCAAGTTGACTAATTTGACCAATTTGACCAAATTGGGATGGGTTATGTGTTAAGTTCAATTGGTTAATTGAAAATGATTGTAGGCTTTGGTTTGATTTAATTTACATTTAATTTAGATTTTGGTCAATTTAACCCTCTGAGTCAATTTGGGCTAGGTTGGATCAAGTTGACCAATATGTCAAATTGGACTCAATCATGATTTTGGTCAAGTTCAATTAAGTGATTTGGAATGGACTTGAGCCAATGGTTGCAATCAATTTAGATCATGTCATGATTTGACTCATTTTAGCTTTTTAGGCCAATTTGGGTCAACTTATGTAAAATGGTCAATTGGACTTGATTTAGCTCAAGTGAGGGTTTGGTCATGTTCAATCATTGATTATAAGTGAATTTGAGTTAATTATTTTTAAAGTAATTTGGCATATGGTGGGTTTTGGCTAATTTGAGTTTCATTTGGGCAAAAGGTTGACTTGGTCAACAGGATAGGTTGATTTGGTTTAACCCAATTCAAGGTTGTTAATCACCTTAGGGTGATTATTGATCATGATATTGGGTTTGAATGGGCTTAGTTCAATCTAATTTGGGTTGGATTAAAACTTGGCTCAAAAATGTCTTTTAGGTCACTTTGGGTCAAGTAGACCTAAATGAGTCAATTAGCTTAATCATGACTTGATTCAAGTTTAATTGAACTCACATATGGATTTAGGATGGAGATATAAATCCAATTGTAAGTGGTTTGAAGTCAAATGAATTTTGGTTCATATGACAATTTCAAGTCAAAAGGGGTCAACATAGGCTTGACTTGGGTTGACTTGGGTTTGGATTGATAGTTATAGTTTGTGTTTATATTTAGAACAATGATTGAAAGAGTGATTGAATCATGAAGAAATCTATGAGTTTTGAGTAGATTTGATATCATTTAGCCAAGTTTAAGAAATCAGTTAAAGGGGCTAAAATTGGGAATTTGATTTGATTTGGGTTTGGTTTTGGCCATTTAGATTTATATTTTATTTATATTTGTGAATATAAATGAAGATATAAATGATTCATGAGAAAATCATTTGAGTTTGGAGTGATTTGGAAGTAAATTTGACCAAATTGAGAGATGCAGGTCAAAAGGGCTTAAGTAGAAAATTGGCTTGGTTTGGTTTAGTTTAATTTGATTTGAATGATTTGAATTTATATTTCATTTATATTTATGAATATAAATGAAGGAATGATTGATTTATAAAGAAACCAACCAAATTTGATTTGGGTTGAAGGAGGTTTTGGCTAAGCATGTGAAGATGGTTCATATGACTTAGAAAGGGGTTTTGGAGTTGAATTCAATCGTGTTTCAATTATTTGGAGTTGGATTTGGATTTATGATCTGGGTTTGGATTTGATTTGAGATTGGATTTGACATTTGAGAAAATCAATTGAATTGAGATTGATTTGAATTTGGTTAAGACTAAGTCTATAAGATAAATCAAAGGGCTTAAGAAAGGATTTGGAATTTGAATTCAATCATGAGTTTCAATCATTTGATTTGAGATGGGATTTATGAATTTGGATTTGAATTTGAGATTTTATTTTAAAGAAAGAAGAAGGAAGCAAGGGCTGTGTTTAAGGCTATAGGGTTGGAAAGTCTTCCTAAATCCTTAAGGCATAACCTATTCCAATTGCTAGCTCTTCTAAGTCTCTAGGCTTAAGTTAAGTGTTCACCTAATCACTAAAAGTATCTTAAGATTAAGAAACTCTTAGTGTCTACAAGAGTCATAAATCTATGATGAGAAAGTTGAGAGCTCACTCCTAAAAGTGAGGTAAATAAAGGGCACCCAATAGGTGTGGTGTAACTGACTAGGTGCACCGCACGCATTGGTGTTGACCGAGACGATCAACAACGTCCAAAGGATTGCAACTAATAATAGAAATGATCTACTTATAAACCCGAGATATAGAAGGAATCAAGATCATAGTGCAATGCAACTCAACTCATGCCAAAGGCATAAGAGAGGAAGGAAGGATCCACTGAGGGATCAAACATGTGAACCTTCCACTAGGGAAGCAGGTTCAGGTTATCCATAGAGATAAAAGTTGAGTTTGATAATGATTTAGGAAAGAAAGATCCACTGGGGATGAGTGCATGAACCTTTCATTAGGGAAGTAGGTTTAGATCATCCATTAGGGATAGGGATTTGACTAGGTTTGATTTTATGAGAGATCTATTAGGGAGAGGATATGATTCGCCTCACTGGAGAGGAAATTGGTTTAATTTGATTTGTGGGGCATCCACTGGGGATGAAAATTTAATTTGATTTGTTGACTTATGATTTGAGGCTCCATTGGGGAGAGGATATGATCTAGTTTTGAGGGCATATATACTGGAGATATGAGCTCGGATCTGCTAGGTATAAGGTGGATTCAATACATGGATTGAATCGAACTCCACTGGAGTGAGGATGGTGAATCGGATGAAATGGACCCTGTCGGTGTGCGATGAATCTACTAAGAAGGGGCTAATATCAGTCTAGTCCTATCTTAGATTTATAAATATAAAGGGATAGTCTACCAGCCATCATGTAGGACTATTCAACCTAAGGTTGAAAAGATGCATTTGCATTGATAAAGAAAAAGACTAGTTACAAGTTATAAAAGTTGCAAAAGAAAATAAAAACTAGCTACTAACAGCATGTTTCCTATCCTCCTCCAAAAGCACAAAAAATTGCGGAGGAATAGTGTGGTTATCTAAGCTATGTCATACAAAATCAAAGCAAGTAGCTATATCTGCACAAAAGTCAGCTAAGCTATTGTTAGATCTTTGTGTGTAAGCAAAAATAACCTGGTGGAAGTTCTTCAAAAAGCTTATGTCGAGCCTCGGGAGGCGGTTACATATCTCACTCAAGAAAGAGCTTGAGGTGGTCCACCACCCCGATGTTATCCCCTTCAATGACTATGCCTCTGTACTCTGTCATCCAAGGCTCCATGACATTTTGAATGTAGAGCATGGCCGCTAATTCCACTGTCGTGCTGTCCCAATGTTGGAAACAATGACCCATAGCTTTGATGAAGTTTCCATTGTCATCCCTTAAGACCACAGCAATACCGGCCGACCCATTAGGAAGCAAGGATCCATCCACGTTCGCCTTGATCCAACCAGGAGGGGGAGGACACCACATAGTAGGTTTGATCAGCCCATAGGGCTGGGTGATGTCCCATTACTTCTGGAAGGGGAAGGAGGAGGCGTGGGTGATGGATTCAAGAATTGAGGCGAAATTTTGGGGTGCCATGGCTACTGCCATGCGTTTTAAGCAGCCCTCCGGACTTGGTAGATGACAAAGACAAGTAGCATTTTAGCAGACCATACTTGGTTGCACATTTTGAATGGCTTGAAGGAGATCAATTAAGTTGCTGAAAATAGGGTGAGAACCCCATTTTGCAAGAATCAATTATAGCATTGGTAAGGGTGCAATGGACAATATGCTCAATATCTTCCTCGGTTGCATCCCAAGGGCACATAGTGTTTTCCGTTAAGCACAGCCAACCAACAATTGGTTGGTATAGCATGTTGGATGAGCCTCCACCGTAAAATTCTTTCCAGGGGAAGTTTCATTTGCAATTAGAAATCGATGTTTCTTTTTTCAAAATACCTTGGTAAACTATAGAGGTGATGGTGGTTCCCAATGGGTTCTTGATTAGCTCAGGTTGATCCTGATGTTGGTTGGTCCAGATTTGTATTTTGGAGATGCGATCAGCCATAAGGTTGCCAAACAACACCTGCTGCTTCTCCAAATTCTAGCATTTATTGGGTGAATCGGTTGGCAATGCTCCAATCTACAATTTTCCATGTTAAGGAAGGTAGGCCATTTGGCCAGCGGTAGGTCAGCGATCCATGCAGCATTTGTGAAGTCAATGTCCTCACCGTTGGCAATTTTCCAATGCAAATTCTGCTGCAGATTTTTTGCCCCATCGGTGATGATTTTCCAGCTCATGGAGTCACTCCTTTTTGTGTTTTGCTGCCAAATATTCTTCCCATATCTTTCCAAAAGACACTTGTGTAGGAGTGTGTTTGGTTTGTTAAGAAACTCCCAAGCTAATCACGGATCGGAGGTCCATGCCACCTCTCTAGAATGCTGCCCAAGTCGCCATTTCTGGTGTGCAAATTTTTCCCAAGCAATGTAGTGTAATCCATGTTGGTTGGGCCCCCCTTGCCAAAGGAAACACCGAGCAAGTTTCTTTATCTCATTGGTGATGCTTTTGGGTACCAAGGTGTGAGTAACTTGATACATGGAAATGCTGAGTAAAGAAGACTTGATTAGTTGGAGTCGACCCGCCATAGATAAATGCCGAATACCCCAATGGCTTATCCTTTCTCTTGCCTTCTTGGTTAACTGCAAAAAATCTGCAGTTTTCAGTTTTCTCATGGCCAACTTGATGCCTAAGTATTCAAGCTCTTGGACCTTCTTGAACCCCATGAGTTTGGCAATCCTGTTTGCTTTCCACCGGTGAATGGCTTTGCTGAAAATGATAGCACTCTTGGTAGTGTTAATCCGTTGCCCGGTCCAGCTGCAATAATCATCTAGAACTCTGATGATGCATTTGGCATGGGTGATGGATGCTTTGGATGCAATGAGGATGTCGGCATAAAGCAGTTAGTGCCCCCGTTGGCTATGGGAACACCAATTTCGGTTTGCTGCTGTTTGATGGCCATGGAGAGGAGTTCCGAGCAAAGTATAAAGAGGTATGGAGATAGTGGGCAGCCTTGTCGAAACCCACAATGGGCTTTTATCCAATTTGTTCTTTGGCCATTGAGTAGTAGTGCAAAGGAGGGGAAGGAGACACATTGGAGAAGCCAATTCTGAAATTTGTTTGGCATTCTCATTTTATGAAGGACAAGAGCAAGAGTTTCCCAACTCATTTTATCATAAGCTTGCTCCATGTCAATTTTGAGTGCCAAGAAGCCATCTTTAGATGTAGAGTGTTGAAACTTGTTGATAATCTCCTGAGCCGCCAAGCAATGGTGTGATATCGATCTATGAGGTACAAAGGCCCCCGCTCCTCGTGAGATTATGTGTGGGAGAATGTTTTTCACACACAAGGATCTTGGCTATAATCTTGTATGATGTTGCATAAGTCGTCGATCAATTTTGCTAGGCAATCGCATTCGAGATTTGGGCAAGAGGATCACCAAAGTTTCCTTCCACTGAGAAGCCATGGTGCACTTGTGGAAGAACTCTTTTATAGCCTCAATGACGTCCTGGCCAATGATTCGCAAAAAGTGCTTAAAGAAAGATGCGGTGATGCCATCTATCCTTGGAGCACGGTTGGCATCCATAGTACGGATCACCTCCCAAATTTCAGTTTTGTTGGTGTCCATCTCCAAAAGTTCCCCTACTTGAGGCGGATTCATTTTCAGCAAAACATGGCCATCCGGTGGTAAGGTAGAGCACTCCATTTATGCTGAAAAAATCCATGAAGGTTTGGTGGATTAAGGTTGGATCATCCGTGCTCCTTCCATCTTCAAGTTTGAGTGCTAATTACTCGATCTCCTCCGGATGCAATTGCATGAAAAAGTGGGTATTGGCATCCCCCTCCTCAGCCCACCTGATTTTGGCTCTTTGTTTCCACCAACAAGCGGGCAAGAGTTGAATTTAGTTCATTAGCTTTGCGGTGGAGTTCCAGCTCTTGCTGCTCGGTCAGCCCCATTGGAGTGCAATCGTTACCTGTAGTTGCATAATTTTAGCTTGGAGAGTGTCTCTTTGTTTGCTTAAGTCGTTGAGCTTATTCTTGCTCCAATAGAATAGGTTCTTCAATGTCTTGCTGCACTTTCTATCTAGGTTTTCAGCTTTGGAGCCATTGTAATTGCTATGCCAATTTTTCCACACAAGCTTCCATGCCATTGGGTAAGACAGCCATGTGTCTTCAAATCACAGCCATCTATGTGATTTCCACTCTTCATTGGCCTGAATTTGGAGAAGGATAGGGCAATGATCGATGGTAGGTGTTTGGTTTGGGCAAGAGGTAGGAGGTTGGAGGCAATTGAATTGATGAAGAAGCGGTTAGGAGCACCCAGTCTGCTCTTATCTTTTATTGTTGGTCCATGTGAATCTTGGACCATTGAAGTTTAGTTCATGAAGGTCCCCAAGCGTCAAGAAGTCCATCATCTCCTTTTGCCGGAGAGAATTTAAATTGCTTTCCACCTTTTTTGTCACTAGCATCATAAATACAATTGAAATCTCCCCCAATGATAGCCGGCAAATCTGTGTTCAGCAAGGGAGTTAAGGTGTCCCATAACCCCCGGCGAGTGTGATAATCCTTGTTAGCATAGCAGATGGCCACCCTCCATATGGACTTGTTAGGTAACTGAATGTTGCCCACCATACACTGTTCATCTTGTGTGATAGGAGAGAAGGTGATTAAGTCACTCTCCATAGAGCAAGGATACCTCCAGATTTTCATACTGCTGGTTGGTGTAGAAAATCCCAATTGCGCCTTGCAATTTTATCAATTTCCCTTCTTGTGACTTCCTCCACTTTGGTTTCAATGAGGCCTATGAAGAGAGCATGATGCTCTCCAATAATTTGCCGGAGATAGTTGCCCGTGGCCTTCTTACGGACTCCCCGACAATTCCATATTATGATGGAAGTCATGGGTGGACGCGTTGAGAGTGTCCCCCCCTCCGTCGATGTGGAATTCACTCTTTTTTGCTTCCTGGTATCGCTTTGATCACTGACCAAGTTCCCCAAGGTGTGTTTTAGAGACGGCCTTGCCCATTTTTTGCTTTGTTGTGTTTGAAGAAAGTGGTGGCATCTTCGTTTCCTTCGCAAAAGCTTGTATTTGAGGTGAGGATGGTTCCCCTTGTCCTTGTCTTGATGAATTTGCAATGGATTTCTATTGTCTTGCTTTGTGGAGTCTTTAGAGTCTTTAGAGTGGCTGTTATCTCTTCCTCCCTTATGCAGATTTGTTTTGTTCAAATTTGTTGTTCACTTTTGAAGGCTCCCCTTTGATCTGGTTTTTACGCTTTAGAGGCCTAGACTTCCTCCTTGTGACCAATGTCCATGGTCCATATGACTTATCCAACTCAATTTGAGTTGTAGAATCACTAATAACTTCCTTTCCCTTGGATTGTGGTGCCGAAGGTGAATTCGGTAGTGGGGCGGCAAATTCAGCATCTGTAAATGGTTGGGTTGTTTAATAGGAAGTGTGGTGGTTTCTGTTTCTATGTCGGTGTTGTTTGCTGTAGCTATGCATTGTTGTTGCACTTGTTCCGAAAAGGAAATGAAATTATGTTGCACTTGATCCATGGAGGGAATGGCTTGTTTTTCTTTGTTGAGGCTTTCACTGCGCGCTTTTTACTCTTGAAGTGCCTTGGAAGTGATATGGTTTGATAAGGGGTTGGTGGAGAAGTTGTGAGGGCTGAAAGGTTTAGTAGGAGCATGTATGTTGGCCTTTTCTAGACACGTTTCAACTTTATGTCCAACTTTGCCGCAATGGAAGCAAAGTTATGTAATCCCTTCATATTCAACTTTTTGAAAAAAATGGCCGTTGTAGCCATTGATCCATATTCCAGGAGGAAGTCGCTTTGATAGGTCAATTTTGACACAAATTCTAGCATATGTGCTTTGCCCCCACTTGCTTGTTTGGTTATCCATCCACAATGGTTCACCGACAAATGAAGTTATTCGAGCTAAGTTGTTGTCATCCCAGTAAATGAGTGGTAGCCCGGGGAGTCGCATCCATAAAGGTGTGGTCAGACCTGAAAGCGAATTAGGAGCGAAAGTGGGGGTCCATCTATCCATAGCAATGACGTTGCCGGCGATAAACCACGGTCCATTACTAAGAACTGTGTCACGGGCTTCGACAGATTGAAAAATGCATAAAAAGCAATCCGGTCCAACAAGGACCAACTCAAAATCCCCCCACTGACTCCATTTGCGCCTGAGGTCAATGTTGAGGAAGTAGAAGGGGAGTTTTTTGCCTAGTAATCTTCCAACAAGAGCTGCCTCCAGTCTCTTAATGTTGTTTTGCATAGAGTGATCATCAAGGGTCACTCCCACACCATCCTTGTCTTGAACTTCTTCGAATCTGAATTTGGCAAGTGGGACCACTACCGGTCGCTTCCAAGCATTGTTTGTAGCTGTGCCTTGTCTCCTAATAGCATGTGGTGTAGTGGCCGCCCCCTGGTTTAGTGAATCCGATGTGCTGGACAGCCCTTGTCTATTTGCTGAATTTGTGTGAAATCTGCTTGGTTGGCCACTAGCTTTGTGGGAGATCCCACTTGGTGCATCCTTGCTAATTGGTGTTGCCGTTGTCTCCTGAAGGTGGGAAGTAGAAGGCGATACTCCCCATATAGTGGATAAAATCAAGTTTGGCTAGCATTATCAAGTCCAGATTCCTTTGCGGCAAACCTACAAACACCTTGTAAGCATGACTGAGAATCAGGGCAATCAGTGCAATGGGGGCCTGTTTCAGCCCCTTCCAGTTGGTGTGGAAGGCCGGCCATAGTATCCTGCTTAGAATGCACATCCACACAAGATTTCACAGTAATTGGATTCGAAATGAATTGTCGAGGGCCACACACCCCAAATCCGATCAACTCACCAGGACTCATGGGTGATCACATTGGACATACCTATCGCGACGCTGTCGATGGATCCTGGGTTGGTGAGATCCCCGAAACTAGCAATCAATCTAGAGTACACTTCAATTCCGCCATCACCTGGCCTCCCCGGTTAGTGTTCCGAGGTTCACCGTGTCCGTCTGCAGTGGTGAGTTTTGCTCGGCATGACCTCCATGAGCATCGGGTCACCGTTGGCACCCAGCGCCAGACAGGCGCGACGTGGTCCAATTGGAGCGCCGCAAGATCCGTCTCCATTGCCTGAGTGGTGCCAATTGGGATGCCGCAACATGCCATTGTAGCCGTAGCAGCCTTGCTGCTAGAATTGGATTCCTTTTCAGCATCGTCTAGCATCATGGACACTGTTCCATTGTCGCTTGCAGCCCACTCATGTGTTTCCCAGGATTCTTGTTCCATTCGTAGCATCTCTGAGTGTCTGACCTTGCACTCCTTCTTGCTGAGGCTGCTAACATTGGTGTCCAGTTCTATGTTTGCATCTTCGGTTGTAGGAGAAATCGAGCCACATCCAGTTCTGGAGAGAGGCACATCGCCTCCTTCTTCTTTGTTGTATGCCTCTTCTCCCTTTGGTCCAAGGTTGCCATGTCTCCCCTTGGAGCTTCACAGCTGCCTCCTTCTGGCGAACTCACTCCAAAGACCTCCTTTCATGCTAGCCCTTACCTCCAAGGCACCACCACCCCACTCCTTGAGTGAGGCGACCTGGTCACCCCAGATACCCAGCTTCTCTCACTAGAAAACAAGAGAGAGAAGAAAAGAAGAGAAATGAATCCCGCATAAAGGGATAGTCTACCAGCCATCAAGCTAAACTATTCAACCTAAGGGGTGTCTTTTACTATGCAATGGTCAAATCAGGAAGAAAGCTTGTAGACTTACATCCTCCTAAACAAGAGGCCACTGGGGTGATCGGTTGATAGCACAACAAATCGAACCCGGCCTAAGGTATTTGAGATAATGTCACTGCAGACTCACATCGATTCAAGAATAGTCAGAATGAATTTAATTTAAATTTTAAGATGGACCCTGTCGGTGTGCGATGTATCTACTTAGAAGGAGCTAAATCCTAAGCCTATCTTAGATTTGCAAATCCAAAGGGATAGTTTACCGGTCATGAGGTAGAGCTAACCAACCTAAGGGGTGCCTTTTAGTTTGCAATGGTAAAATTAGGAAGAAAAGCTTGTAGACATACAACTTCATGAACAAGGAACCACTGGGGTGATCGGTTGCTAGCACAATAAATCGTAAGATGAGTGCAAAAGATGTTATGCCTAAACCACTACTACTACTTGAGTTTCATCTATAAGACCCATCAAACCACAAGAATATTTCTTCTTCATCTGCTAACAACTAATACTCATTATCAGGTTTGTCATTTATTGAATCCTCACTATCCACCTCCTCAATTGGACTCTGCTCAGTGAAGAAAATTATTCTCATATTTGGGTAGTTGGAGGCTCTATGCCCATATCCATTGCACTTAAAATACTCCCTGATTGGAAGAGTGTTAGGTGCTGATATATTCAATCTTCTTCCCATCTAAGGTTGATTTTTTTCTCTCATGGGATTGATTTTACACTTCCAAAAGGCATACTACTTAATCTTTGACCTCATGGTCAACCCTTTTTTGTAAGGAGGGGTGGCCCTAATGTTCTTGTGTTACTTCTCCACTTTCAAAGTTAGTCCTTACATCTAGCAAGAACTAATAAAGCTGTAATTGCGTCACATTATTTTTGGATGCTCTTAAATCTCTAAGGTAGTGAGCAATGGTATTCTCCTCTGGCTCTATTAACTCTCACTTTAGCATGAGTTGCTCAAATTCTAGTGTATTTTCTCACAATTAGACATCTTTGCTACAGATTATGGAGTTTCAAGAAAATATCTTATCTATAGTTTGATAAGAGACTTGCATTGCAACTGTCTCTTCATCTTAGACCATGTGGCAATCTTACTCTTTTGCTCATATTAGCACACACGCTTCAAGTTTTTCAACAACACAAAAGTGCTCATATTGAGTTTAATGACCACTAATTTAATCTTCTTATCTTAAACAATGTCTTTGTATTTAAAAATATGCTCCTTCATTTGACGCCATTCTATAAACTTATCTAGGTTCATGTGCCATTAATATGCCATCAAAGTCGACGCCATCCAAACGGGTTCTTTTTATGAAATAGACTGCATCGTTGTCACCAAAATGGAGAAACCTATCAAACAAAATCTTTCGTGATCATTTCCGCCAAGTGAGGAGCAAATGACAAGCTTTAGAATACGACAACACATAAATCAAGCTCGAATGCACATCAATTGACCTCAACATGACTCAAATGACCTCTGATTGTAAAACATATTGCATCATTGCATTCGGAATGTTGAATTTGTTTAGAAATAATACCCATATTGGCTACATTTAATTTCTACAAATTCTCACACAAATTTCAATGTGATCGGGCAGTTTCAAAATCAAATTTTGATTTTGATTAAATTAAATTTTAATAATAATTCATTTTAGAATTAATTTGAAATCACTCTCAAAATAGTCTTTTATTTAATTTTAAAAATTAAAATTCCCTTGTAATCTCAATATCTCTCTAACTTTCCCTCCAAATTGCTCGTTTGACCTTTTTTTTCGTTCCCTCATATGCCCGATCTCCTTAATACCCGATCGATTCATCAGCCTCACGGGTTGCACACTTCCATCACTCCACCGAGAAGTCCAAGAAATCCTA
This sequence comes from Cymbidium sinense, assembly GCA_021442155.1. Lineage (NCBI taxonomy): Eukaryota > Viridiplantae > Streptophyta > Magnoliopsida > Asparagales > Orchidaceae > Cymbidium > Cymbidium sinense. Next base: position 134,522 of record JAKCPB010000963.1, read on the forward strand.
ACTCCAAAGTCCCCTTCACATCGCCCTCTCTTTGTGCGGAAAATCCTCTCTCTTTCTCTTCGGTCGAAGCTCCAAGACTTTCTCATTTTACTCGCCTATCTCTCAAATACCCATCCAACCTTTCATTGAACTGCACACCTAACCCCCTTTTGGCTGTCGGCAACCAGACAACCAACCTCCCCTTCTTACCATTGTGGGCTCCGAAAATTCATCACCTATCTCTCAATGAAGAGAGTATGATTTATGTGTCGGTGAAATTTTCAGAAGTTAGATGGAATAGTAGATAAGACACTACCCAGAGATTTCGTCCTCATTTTATGAGGACTTTAGATTTGGTTCCAGGTTTCTTAAATACACAAGCACCTATAGTTAATTACCTTTTCCAATGCTGAGAGAGAGCTTTCGATTAAGGCTAGTCATTAAATCGCTAAATGTGTAATTTATAGTAGCAGCGTGCGGAGTTTTGAAATTTAAAGTTATGAAATTCATCATCCTTTAACTTGGAGTGGATGGTTGGGGGAACGATGATGCGCCTGCTCAAGATCCTATGGTTCTGTCATCCCGGGTTATCGTGGTCCTTAGTTTATTTAGTCAGAGGAGGTAGTCTACCCAACCTGATAGAAGGATCATTGTCAGTAGATATGAGTTGCGTTGTCCAAGGAGACCTTATTGACCTAGGGTGGTATTTGTCTAAGGAGATAAATTTAAGTCAACGTCAGCTGACAGAGGGCTTTTTTCCCTATCAGGTGCACCCTATTGTTCACATCTCAAAGGGCAGAACCATTGGAGAGCATACGGGCTACAGTCGTGACCGTAATATAATAGTGTTATTTGGCAGCAACCATCTGATCAGATGACTCTGGTCGTAATTGCATCATATGCAGAGCCTACTGGCCAAACCATGCAGTTAGAAGACACGAGCCACGTCCTTACTGGCACGATATTGTTTGAGAGTAAATATAGTTGTGTACTTGATTTGACTTTGGCTCCTTTGTGAGCTAGAGTTTTCTTAATTTGTCACCTTTAATAAATAATTACGGAAGGTGGATTGAGTTTTTAACTTTAAGTTTTTAAAGATAGAATTTTATTTAGGCATTCTGAATTTGATAATTCATCAGTTCTTTCATTTAGATTGATGTTTAATTTATATTAATTTGATTTTAAATTTTAAACATATTTTGATGGTAGTATCCCCTCTGGTTGAAATCTTTATTTAACACAGTCATCATTGGGGTAGTTTATTATTTGAAATCCTGTCGACTCTATTAATTTAATAAAAGAGAATCAGATCTACTGTTATATAACATAATTAGCTTCTCAGATGTCTTATTGAGTTACAATTCTTATAATAATATTATTAGATTTTTAGGTTTTGTTAACATAGACTTGGTCCTAAGATCCAACCGGGAGATAACCCGCACAGCATTCTCAGACACTCAGTTTAAGCATTCAACGTAGTGTTGGGGCCCATATAGGATATTCAAATTATTATTGATTTAATTTTAGGGGATTTGAATAATGTTGCTTATTTTAATTGAGTTTCATTGCAAGTTTAGAATTTTAAATAAAATTTTAACAGCATTTCGGCAGCCTCCCGGTGTCGCTCTCACATAGGGGCTACAATGGGGGCTGGGCCTACCCACTATGCAAAGAAAGGCATGTATGGGTGGTGTAAACACTACGGCCAAATGTGTCATCCTACCATGTCAAGAAAGGCATGTATGGGTCTCTGAAGCACCTGAATGTAATACAGATTTCCCTTCACGCCAAGAAAGGTGTGTACAAGTACTTATATACTTGCAATGTCAAGTTAAAAAATAATTTTATAATTGTGGTTGCATTTATATTAAGTTTTTTAGGCTTCATGTTGATGTAAAAATTTGATAGTATTTCTGACATCTCGTCCCGTATGAGGGCTACTTGTATCTTTGGGCCTTCCCACCATGTAAAGAAAGGTATGTATGGGTGGTATAAATATCATAGTCAAATGCGCCTTTCCACCATGCCAAGAAATGTATGTATGAGGCTCTGAAGTATCTGTTTGAAACAAATTTCTCTGTCACGCCAAGAAAGGCGTGTACGAGTATTTATATACATGCAATGTCAGTTTAAATAACAATTTTTTATTGTGACTTGGCTTTATGTCAAGTTATTTAGGTCTCCTAACAATGTGAAAATTTGGCGATTTGCATCATCCGTGTCCTCGCATGGAGGGTCAGGGTATCTTGGCTTGCCACGCCAAGAAAGATGTGTATGGGTGGTATAAACCACAGCCTAAATGTGCCTTCCTACCATGCCAAGAAAGGTATGTTTGTAGCTCTAAGGTACTTGCAAAGCAAACATAGATTTCCCCATGCTAAGAAAGGCGTGTACATGTACTTATATTCAACACAAGACGGGCATCCTGGGGGGGGGGGGGGAGCATTGCGGGTATGCAGCGTCCGAGGAGTGCCTATGCGGCGGGCGTTGGGTGCAGTGAGGCGTCAGCAGTGAGGTGCACTGTCGCGATGCTTCCGTCGACTGGATGCGGATCACGACGCAGGGAGGCGTTACATATGTAGCGCATGAATGCTCATGAATCCATGCTCATCTGGATGCCTTTGCGATACCATTGATCTTTGCGATGAACGATCCAACACAAGAAGGGCAGACCCCCTCACACTTGTGCGTCAACCCGCCTGCTTATTGATGAGACTTCTCAATTGATGAGAGAGATGGAGAGGTCGGTTGAGGTTTTGAGAGTTGGGGAGAATGGAAATTAGGATTATGATATGAGGGGTATTTATGAATTTTTTCTTTATTTAATTTGCTTTAATTTGATTTTGCAGACATTATTATATATATATATATATATATATATATATATATATATCAATCTTATTATTCGATATTATACGACATATTTGTTTAGATTGGAGGCGTTTGGTTCTCGACGTCATGGGTCAATTCCTCCGTTGCATTTTAGCTTTCGACCACTCGACATTTACGCAGACTCGTTCGAATTGAGAGCGAATAGTCTCATTTGATAGATTTTACCATTTCAACGCAAATGACATGATCAATTTCGCAAACAGAGGTCGTTTGTGCACCATCGCGGCTTCCCAACCTCGATATGCTCATAGGCACTTTAACAACCGCCCTTCTTGATCGATCGACCGTCGAATTGTGCAAGATGTATATTCTGATCAATTTTGACATTATGCGATATGATGCGTCATCGATCGGAGGTCATTTCGACTAATTTTGGCATTTCAAGTGCATTTCAACTCCTATTTGCGTATTGTTGTATTCGATTGCTCGATATTCACTCATACTCGTTCAAATTGAGTGCGAGCAGTGTCATTTGATAGATTTCAACATTCACTAACAACCGCGATTAATTTCAGCGGAGGTGTTTGGGCATTATTACTTCGTTATGCATGTAGGCTCGATGACTGATCGTCGAGTTATTGCAAGATGCATATTATGATCAATTTTGATATTCTGAATGCGATGGCGAAGTTTGTTCATTGATCGAAGATCATTATGATTGATTTTGACTTTGTCAGTGTATTTCAAACTATAATTTGTGCGCATCAAGTTGTCGAATTTGTTCTTGTGAGCTCATCGGTGATGTGCATGCATGGAGGTCAACAACCATGATGTGGACCAATCCAATAATCGAAATTCCTCTCAACTAAAACCTCTCCCTATATATAGTTGGGGAACATGCAAATTTAAGTACTCGCATATACCGAGACTTGTTCTCGTGAGGAAAAATTATGAAATTTAAGTATTTGAGTCAATACCTCACTCAAAATTCATGATATTCATGCATGTGATTGAAGACCTTTGCTTCAGCAATAGCAGATTGAAGATCACTGCTATGATGCATAGCAAGATGAAAGACTTAGTGATATCACGAGACACCGCATATGCTCATTAGGGTAAAAGTCAAAGCACTCATAAAGGTGTCCTCTATATGGTGATGATGCTGGAATGTTGCATGAACTTCAATTAACTTTCATATTGATAAAAGAGCTTAAAATAAATGTCATATTTAAAATTGAGATTTGAATTGAAAATTAAGCTATGCATATACATATGAAGATTTTAAGCACGTTTCTTATAAGCATGGTAGGTTTGGAGTTCTTTTTAGTTCGCGGTGTAACCCGATAAATATAATCAAGCATGAAAACTACCCCATATCGAGGATGATGCCGAGATGCTATCAAAATTTTATTTGACTATAAACTTGAATGGAATTGAAGCAAAACATGACAAGATAAAATAGAATAATATTTAAAGCTTCAAATTGAAAATTAAATCAAATAAATTCAACTTATCAATTTTGAAGATAGAGATGGAATTGCTAAATTTGAATTTAATTGAGATCAAAATAAAATTGGAATACTCAATATTAAATATAAGTGAAGTATTTTATCAAAGATTTGGACTATTTTGCAATCTACATCGGAATAACTAAAGAAACTTAAATTAACTATATAATTGATGCACAAAAGATTTTTATTTTTTTTGAGATTTTTGGATGTTTGATCACAAAATAACTGAAATGAATCGAATGTCCTTTCAATAAATGTGAATATAATATTGCAAACTCACTTAAAATGATCTAATAAATGAATCTGATTAAACACTAATTTGATCAATTGAAGGGTTTCAATTAAATCAAATGGCTTATGGTTGAGTATAAATATATACTCTAATGAACTCTAGATCAAATTATAACTCACTCCTAATAGATTGAGAAAATTCAGAGAGCTTCATTGGATGTTTATAGTGAACTTGAATGACTGTTAATGAGCACAAGAAGAAGCTTCATTGAATTGTTTTGAATTTAGCCAATCCAAAAATAAATGCAAGAAGATGTGCAATGTTTTAAATTATAACTTGAAGTTAAAAGAAAAAATCAATCGCCACCGGATTTGCAACATACTTACACTAGCAGAAAGATATTGATTTAAGTTTTAAGTTAGCTTTGAGCATATCAAACTTGAACAAATTATAAAATCAACTATCACTCAATCTAAATATTTTAAAATTTGTGCAATTATTTGAAAGAAACAAGTTCTTATATGAAGTATAAAGCAATCTTCAATTTAAATTAAGCTTTTTAAAATTTGTACAAGTGTTCTAAGATGCCTGCATAGGCCCCAACATAGTGATAAATGTTTAAAGTTAATGTTTGAGGATGCTTTGCGAATTAATATAAAATACATATGAATTGGCAGCATGCGCTCTAACCAATGTATTATAGAATTAATCATAATGTCCAAGAATACTATACAGGCTGAAAATTGAGATTAATTTAAATCCATTCTTACTTTAAAGAAAATGATTTGAATGATTAATAATTATATTTAGTCTTCAAAGCGAAATATAAATTCATCAACCATACACATTCTTGTACAAATTAATTTAAGCTTGCAATTCTTGTTTAACTAATCTAATCATATTCCTCGTAAAGATGAGAGTCACTCTTAAGATTGATTTCAAACATCACAGACTCGATCATCTGCTAAGTAGAGTTAACAGGTCAATCTCGATGATGACCATGTTGAATGATTATCTTGGCCGAGAAATATTTTATCAAAAGTCATATGAATTTTAAATTAAATTAATATGAAATTAAGTTTCAATTTAATGTAAATTTGAATAAAATGAAGTTCATCGTTCAAAATTCTTAAAGCAAACAATTCATATACCTATTCATCATCATTTGTTGGGAGTGATAAATTAAAAAAAATATAGCTTACAAAGGAGCTAATGTTAAGTCAAATAAATCACTATATTTAAACTCAAATAATCCCATGATAATAAGAACGTGACATATATCCTTTGCCCTCATAATTTTGCCCCTATATGACACCATATAAAATGCGGTTGGGTGGCCTTCGGTTTCCTGTCCAAAAGAAAATGAGAGCGGGAGGATGTGCTGTTAATCGGAGAAGATGCTCGTTCGGTTCTGCGTGTTAAAAGCAGTTTACAGTCGAGGCAAGCTCTGTGGAGGTGTGGTTTGCTGGGTTTGATAGGATCGGATCATCGAACCAGCTTCTCCACCTCTTGCAAACCGAGCAGCTCTCTTGGCTAGAATAATCGGGAGAGGAGCTGCTCACGCGTGATCTGAAATGGCGGGATGGGAGATATGAAATGCTCTCCATTTTTTTATTTAATAAATGAATAGGACAAAAGCTAATAGCCACCACTAAATGAGCATGTGTTAGGTTCCACGTGGACAAGATATGGGAGGAGGATTTTGGGTGAATAGTTTATATACACTATATAAATCCAAGTGGGGTTGCTATGTATAAAAATAGGCTAAAATGTGAGCTTAATAGGTGATTGTAGACTTAATTGAAGGATTAAGGATTAGATTAACACATTTTATTGGAATACGTATTGATCTCAATGAATTTCTTTGTAAGATGACTTAGATAATATGAGTGTCAATCTGATATGATTTTGACCTTTTGGATGCAATGACAAAGTCTGTTTTGCGATCGGAAGCCGTTTGGTTCAAGTCGGCGTCGAATCGGATAAATTTCGGTTCAAAACATGTGTCGCTTAACTACTCATTAGACTCATCCAAATTTAGCGTAGGCTCTCATTTCATAGGCCGATGTTTTCAAATAACGACGATCAATTTAGCGAGCGGAGGTCGTTGGGCGTCCGATCTCAATTCGATATGCGCGAGCGTCGGCGGATTTCCTTCTTGATCGGCCGTCATTATGTAATATGTATATTCGATCAATTTTGACATTTTGAACGATGGTCCCGTTCATCAATCAGTCGTTTGACCAATTTTGAGATGCGTGCATTTTATTTCGATTTATGGCGTTGTTGCATCCCAAGTCCGTCGAATTTATCTCGTGAGCTCGACTCAACTTATGTAGTATACATTGAGGTCAACACCCTAATCACTACTCACCATAGCCCCAAAACTCCCACAATCGGCCTTAATCCTGCTCTCAAGCTCCCTCACGCACGGAAGCGAAGCTCCCCTCCAGCCGCCTGCCCGTCTCTCGCTGCGCGAACACGGCGGCACCCGCACTTGTTGATCCGCACGTGCTGCAGCGTTGTTCATCACGGCGCTCCATCTTATCTGCTGACCCAGGGCCAAATCTGGCAGATCTCACTCGCGCTATAAACCCATGTACCATTTCATTAAGGGCCGCCACTCTATATAACGTGCCCCGACGCTCGCCGCTCTCATTGCGTTCATTCCTTTCCCACATATATAAAATTATTTGTTTGTGGGTGTATAAGTGTCATTATGTTCACTCTCCATCAATCACATAGTAACGATGTGGCATGTGTCCTTTAATTGCATGGCTTGGTCAATATGCTCTACGTATGATGTAGTTACGACCAGGATCCTCTGACCAGGTGGTTGTCGTCAAATGACATCATTATATCATGGTCACGATTGTAGCCCGTATGCTCCCCAATAGATGGTTCTGTCCTTTGAGTTATGAAACATATGGTGCATTTGATAGGGCAAAACGCCCTCTACGAGTTAAGGTGGACTTGTCTCCTTAGACAAACACCACCCCAAGTCTATAAGGCCTCCTTGGACGACGCAACCCATGTATGTTGATAAGGACCCTTCGGTCAGGTTGGGTTAACTACCTCCTCTGAATAAGTAGACTAGGGATCACCTGACGCAGATGACGACATGTGATCTTAAAGGCGTCATCATTCCCCAACCATCCGCTTAAGTAAAGGATGATGAATTTCATAAATCTAAATTTCAAAATTAATATTTGCTTTTTATATACTTGCATTTAACAATTCATTATATTTCAAATTGCTCTCTCGTATTGAGAGGAGTAATTATTATATGTTTGTCTTTATAAGAAATCCAACCAGATCTAAAATTCACCATAAAATGAGGACAAAATCTCCAATAATGTCTTATACTATTCCATAAAAAATTAGACTAACATTTAATCTACTTTCTTCATCAAGAGGTTGGTGATTAATTTTCAGAGCCCACATATGTATTTGAATATTTTCTTAATTATATAAAATGAAAATATGTAATTATTTAATTATCAGTCTTTTATTTGTGAATTTAAAATTAGAATGCCTATATTTTCATTCATGACATCATTTAGTTGCATAGAAAACTTAAATTCCAAGACGTCCTGCATCAATAGTTAATTCATAATGTTTGACGTACAACTAACCTATCAAATGCAATGCAATTGGATGTTGAAATCTAAATTCAACCATATATTTTTTGGGTTAAAATTATTTTATTTGAAATAAAATACATGAAAATTAAAAAATTAATTAATTTAATATATTATTCATTATAGAAAATAAAGTTTATTTCTAACAAAATTCTTCCATATATATATATATATATATATATATATATATATATATATATATATATATATATATATATATTATATTTATAAATATAAAATTTTAGAAATTAGATATCTAAATTGAATAAGTGGTTGAAATTTGTAAACATAAATTATGTCCAGGAACTTTCAAATGCAAGGACCAGCGGAACTCTCTTTCGTAAATAATTTTCGTGGGCCCTCTAAGATGACCCAGACACGACAATTTTTCAACAGTTATTTTAATTTAAAAAATAAATATTTAATATTTAAATAAAAAATTTTAAAATTAATATGATTTAACAGTGTATTTTTTATAATAAACTTCATATAAAATACTAAGATTTGAAAATGTGTCCTTTTATTTTAATTTTGACATAAAATTATATTACAATAAAATGTTTATATAAATTTAAAAAAATTAAGAAATAATAATTTTAAAAATTTTTAAATAAATTAGGCATTTATATGCATAATTCTTACATATATATTTATATATCTAATATCTAAATTTTAATATTTAAAATTTTATATTATAGTAAAAATATCATTGTTGCATGCTAAAATTTAGAGTAAAGTTTTTTGAAACTTAGATTGTGAAATCAGACTGTTGATATTTAAGAGTGAATAAAGAAAACTCTGAATTTTAAAACTCGAAGAGGGAAAAATCACTCAGAAAAAAACTTACACATGTATCGTTTGAGCGATCTTCCGATCACGGATTCAATTATATATGAGAAAGACAATATGTACAACGATCGATTAATTTAGTATAGCAGAATGATTTAACTATAGAATCAAATTAAATCAGAATAATTCTTGCAAACGGACAATCATAGAATCATCATGATAGACCAAAGAGATTCAAGGATAACGGCGGCCACGGCCACGGTGGTTGGCAACGTCAGTGGCGGCGATTGTCTTGGAGATCTTTGACTCTCCTCTCTCTTCTCCCTCATATGAGAAATGAGGGTTATATGGAGGAATAGCGTCTCAGAAATACATGCAAAATCCAAACCACTCACTTCATACGGTTGAATGATTCCTTTGATCATTTGATGTATTTTAAGTATTTGAATGCTCAAATGAAGTCGAATTGTAAGATCTTGGGCTTGTTGATTCGTCGAGACGCCTCGATTTACTATAAACACTTCATATTTTAGAGCTATTTATTTAACTGATATCCCAAAGTTTAAAGATATTTTAAGAGCATATTGCTTTAAATTAAGTGTCATATCAATCATCATTATTATTAATTTTTTAAAATAAATTATATATATATATATATATATTATATTTATAAATATAAAATTTTAGAAATTAGATATCTAAATTGAATAAGTGGTTGAAATTTGAAAACATAAATTATGTCCAGGAACTTTCAAATGCAAGGACCAGCGGAACTCTCTTTCGTAAATAATTTTCGTGGGCCCTCTAAGATGACACAGACACGACATTTTTCAACAGTTATTTTAATTTAAAAATTAAAAATTTAATATTTAAATAAAATTTTTTAAAATTAATATGATTTAACAGTGTATTTTTTATTTTTCTTCTCTTCTTCTTATATGTGAGAGAACTTTTTTGCAAGCTTTCATATAAATTTTAATTCTTATCATCATCCTATCTAATTTCTATTTGTTTGTGTATTCTTTATGTGTGTGCTTGACTTTTAATTTTGACATAAAATATCTTTAAAATAAAATATTTATATAAATTGTAAAAAAAATGTAATAACATTATAAAGCATTTACATAAAATATAAAGGCTAACGATGGTGATATAAAATTAATTAAAATAACTCACTGATGTTGTAACGTTTTATGATTTTAAAAAATATCTAAAACACAATTCGTGTAAACATATTTTATTTATTATTTTTATTTCCTAAGGGATAAAGATGTCTTATCTTATCAACTTGTAGCACACATAGAAGTTTTTTTTTTTTTTTTTTAGGTGTTATATCGCACGAGAAAAATTGAGTAGAAGTGGTTGACTTGAATGCGATTATGATAAATGTCATCAATGAGTGCTTCTTTTTTTATAATAGATGAATTGTCATAGACATTAGCTAATGTTATAATTTTTTTATACAACATTGAGTTAATTTTGATTATAATCATGCAAATTATAATATATTTGACCAATCAAATGATCTTAAATTTTATATTTTAATTCTAAGTATTTGATTTATGTTAATTTTAATACATATTGATTCATTCTTGATATCATAAAATTTGCCTCATAAAATTATATTATCTCAAAATATATAAAGCTAATAAAAATAAAATTGAAATATCTCAAAACAATATGCAAAATGCCAATCTTACGTAATTGGGTATGATAAATAAATGTTACCAAATTTCCCTCTTATGGGCTCCAATTTTTACGACTCTCACAATGAAAGAGTGATTTTGTGTGGTGTAATTTTCTAATGGAAGAGTAGATAATATGCTACAGATTTACTCATTTGTGAGGACTTTGATTTGGTTCTGGTTTCTATTAAGACTTATAATTAATTACCTCTCTCAATTTAAAGAGAAAACTTTCGATTAAGAGTAGTTGTTAGATTGTTAAATGCATAGCGTATAGGAGAAGCATGTGGAGTTTTGAAATTTGGGGTTTATAATTTATGAAATTCATTATCATTAGCTTAAAGCGGATGGTTGGGGAATGGCGTGTCCGATTTGATCCCATGGTTTTTATCCCAATATCATGGCTAGTCTATAGTCAAAGGCAGTCAACCCAACCTAACAAAAGGATCCTTATTAGTAACCATGAGTTGTCGTCCAAGAAATCCTTGTAGACTTGAGGTGGTGTTTATCTAAGGAGACATGATTAAGTCTAACCGACAAAGAGCTTTTTTCTCGGTGTACTCTATAATTCACAACTTAAAGGGCAGAGCCATTGGGGGGCATATGGGCTACAATCGTGAACGTAATATAATGGTGTCATTTAACGACAACCACTCGATCAGAAGACTCTAGGTGTAACTACATCATATGCGGAGCCTACTGGCCACGCCACACAATCAGAGGACACGGGCCACGTACTTACTAGTATGAGATTGATTGAGAGTGAACATAATAGAATACTTGATTTGACATTGGCTCATTTGTGAGCTAGAGTTTTCTTAATTTGTCACCTCCAACAAATAATTGCGAAAAATGGGTTGAGTAGAGTTTGCTTTAAGTATTTAAGGGTTGAATTTCATTTAACCATTTAACACTTAATAATTTATCTGATTTTATATTTGTATTGATGCTTGATTTTGATTAATTCAATTCGAGCTTGTAAACATATTTTGATGATAAATATCCCCTTCGGTTGAAATCTTCATTAAATATAGTCATCATCAGGGTAGATGTATTGTTCAATCATTTAATTTATTATTTCAGATACGGTCAACTCTATTAGTTTAATAATAGAGGATCAGATCTACTGTCATATGATTGAATTAACTTCTCAGATATTTCAATAAGCTGAAATTCTTATAATAATTAGATTTTTATATTTTGTTAACTTAGACCAAACCGGAAGCAACTGCGATCCTCGAGACACTAAATTTAAGTAAGGCATGGAGGCACATGCAGGTGTTTAGTAATTTAGGTAATTTTTATTTCTAAATCAAGAGATTAATTTTATATTTTCTTTTAATTCTAACTTAGCCTGCACAGCTTTTTTTACATTAAAATTTGCACTTTAAATCTCTATGTCCGAGCACATGTAGATATTTATAACTTAAATAATTTCATCTAATTAATGAAATCATTGATTTTAAAAATTATAATTAGAATAAATTTTTTTACTTTTTGGATTGAAAGAAACTCTATAATTTATAGAGAATTTGATTTAGCATCGCCTTCTATCTACATGTACGAAGAATTATAGATCCGTGGCATAGATTTCAACTTGATATTTTCAATTCAAAATATTACAACATCGTTTATATTCAATTTGTTCATTGAAATTTTCAAGCATCAATGATTATTTAGCGTGCGATCACTAACAATCTTTTAAATATTTATCAACTCATCATATTCAACTTTTGCTCTTGCACAGATAGTTTATTATGCATATTTTAAGCAAGCTTATTTGAATTCAAGGTTTTTTTTGAATATAAGCTAATTATTCATTAAGAATTCTTGCCTATACTTGATAATAGACCATTTGGTTATACTGAAAACCTCTTATGAATTTCATTTGATTTTCACTTTAGTTTGAAAATAGCACTCAATAAATCCTATGTGCTTTAATTTTACATTCAAATACAATATAATTGTATTCTTTGTAGACATATCATTCATAGTCATTATTGAGCCATTTAATTGAATTCGTGTTTGCAAGTAAGCTATCAAATTCTTTGTAAATTTCACTCAAATTTCTTCAACTCTTCTCAACTTATGCAATTGGAGTTAAGCATGAGGTATTTACTCTTTAAGAACTTCTTCTTGTGTTGATAAGCAAACTATTTAAGTTCACAAGAGGTCTTCATTTATGTTAGTTAACAATTAAATTTGTTAAAAATTTTCTTTCAACTTGTAAATGAATATTATGTTCATTATAAGTTTCACTTGTATTTATAGGTTAACATTAGTTCACCACAATCTTTATTCAGATTCCCAAGTCAAGCGCTTTTGACCTACATCCCTAGATTTTGTCAAATTTGCTTCCAAATTACTCCAAACTGAAGTGATTTTCTCATAACCCATTTATATCATCATTTATATTCACAAATATAAATGAAATATAAATTCAAAAGGCCAAAACCAAAATCAAATCAAATTCTCGATTTTAGTCATTTTAGCCAAATTCTTAAACTTGGCTAAATGATACTCAAATCAATTCAAAACTCATGGATTTCTTCAAGATCCAATCATTCCTACAATCATTGATCTAAATACAAATATAAAGCATCATTATCAAACCAAACCCAAGTCAAGTCCATTATTGACCCTTCTGGCTTAAAATTGTCATAAGAACCAAAACCCATTTGGCTCCAAATCAATTGCAATTGGATTTATATTTCAATCATAGGCTCATGTGTGAGTTCAACTAAACTTGAATCAAGCCATGATGAAGCCAATTGACCCATTTAGGCTCACTTGACCCAAAGTGACATGAAGGACTTTTTTGAGCCAAGTTCTAATTCAACCTAAATTGCATTGAACTAAGCCCATCTAAACCTCACAACATAACCAACAACCACCCTAGGGTGATCAATTTCCTTAAATTGGGTCAAATCAAGTCAAACCTAGCCTTTGCCCAAGTCAATATTTAGCCCAAATAAAATCCAAACTAGCCAAAATCCACTATATATCAAATTGATTAAAATCATTGATTCAAACCAACTCATAATCAATGATTGAATATGACCAAACCTTCACTTGAGTCAAAACAAGCCTAATTGGCTATTTGACCCAAGTTGACCCAAATTAGCTTAAAAGACCAAAATGGATTAAATCATGATTTGATCCAAATTGATTGTGACCAACGGCTCAAGTTCATTCTAAATCACTTATTGAACTTAACCAAAATCATAATTGAGCCTGAGTTGACCAATTGGTTAACTTGACCCAACCTAGCCCAAATTGACCTAAAGGGTTAAATTAACCAAAATCCAAATTAAATCTAAATTAAACTAAACCAAAGCCTACAACCATTTTCAATTATCCAATTGAACTTGACTCAACAACTAACTCAACCCAATTTGGTCAAATTGGCCAAATTGGTCAACTTGACCCATTTGACCTATGTGAACCCAAATGAGCTATAATCAAATCCAAAGCAAATTAAATCAAACCAATGACACTAATACACTCCAATTGGTCATGTGAACTTAATCTAACACCTGGTTTGACCTAATTTGACCAATTGGTCAACTTGACTCAACCTAACCTAATTTGACCTAAATAGGTCAAATCAAGCCAAATCAAATGAAATAAATTCCAAACCACATGAAATTTGGGCTAACCCACTTTTTATCCATTTCAAATATGTACAAATCAAACCCATAGCCAAATGACCATTTTGCTCCTCGATTTAGGGCATCCCATGAGATAAGACACATGCACATTGGGTCATCTTGTCCCCTTAGCCACTTGACACCCATTCATATGTCCACTTAGGCACCTATAACCATGGCTGACATGATCCAAGGGTGGTTGGGTCGGCCATGACTCATGGAGAGGTGAAATCACCTCCCAATTCTCATTAGAATACTTGGAAAGCCATAAGACACCCACTACTGCCATGACAACCACTCTTACATCGTTCTCCACTCAAAGGAAGTCAGCTAACATGATTCTCGCCCAAATCGAGCTCCCCATGTCAATCATTGATCCAAAAAGCAAAAATAACCATTGTTGTCTAATCCAAGGAATGAGGGGATACACCCCCCTCATTCTCACTCAAACCCATAGAGTGACACTGGATTCAACCCTAGCAGCCAATGAGAGAGTTCCTAGAGCAATTTCCAAGGATTCCCGAGCTCCCCAAAATCCCCATCCTCAATTTTATATGAAATTGAAATAAGAGAGGTCACCCACGATTGCTATTTGGTCAAACCTCCACTAAAGTGTAATTAACTTTACACACACCTTCCTTGGAGCTACACGAGCGAGAATAAATTGTTTCCCATCATCCTCGATCGCCAGAAGAAGGAGTTCGACCAAGATCGATCACCTACGTTGTGGAATGACCTTCCAAGCAAACTATACCAAATTAAAGCTCTTGCGGCTCAACAGGACAGGGCTTCGTTTCTACTAAACAAAGCTTCCACAATCGTTGAAACTGCCGGTCACAAGCTCCGGTGAGGTATGCCATTGAAACTGATTCTTGAATGAAAATAGTTTGGTCTTTTGTGAAAGAAAGTGTTATGTCACGTGATTTTCACTGTTGGATTGGTTTGTTTTGCTTCCCATAAGGTGTGGGATTGATTTCATCTCGATCTAAGCTCGGGTGAGCTCTGATCGAGCGACGATCGATGGATGGTAACCGTCGTTCGCCACTCAGAAGGAGATAGATCATGGACTGTCCATCCCGCGTGATCGAAATGGACGGTCCTGATCTAATCACGCGTAGAAATGTTCATTTTTCCTTTGGATTCACGGGTTTAATCATGGCCGCCCGATCTTAGATCGGACGGTCCATGGAGTTATCGCGTGCGCCGCCATCCGAGTCACCCTTTGGATGTGACAACTTAAATAGCAGATCCCATCATGCCATGTGGAAAGTGCGTCGTGTCAGCCGCCACGTGGCCCGATGGGATTAAGGCTTTAAATAGGCTTAATTAATTTATTTTTAATCTTAAAACTTCCTAAATTTATAACTAATTTTAGAAAAATCCAAAAAATGCAAACTTAGGCTCTTTTTAAAGACATTTTAGAGTAGAATCTAGAAAAATTATTATTAATTGATTTTGAATAATGATTTTGCTTAATTAAAATTTAATTGGAAATCTAATTATTTTAATTATTTCTTAATTAATCACCTAATTGATCTCTAATTTTTTATGGATGTTTAGGAATGACCTCTAAATCGAAGTTAAATATGAAGATGAATATCACACGGCTCTCTGTTCCATAATTCAAAATTAAAAAATAATAATAATAGTAATAGAGGATGAGCATCATCTCTCATGCAAAGGAGAAAATATTATATGAGTCATGCGTAACTGCGTCTATAATCGACGAGCAAACTTGTTTTTCCCATTTTAGCTTAATGGCGTATTCTTGGGCAGACGGTGGCCATTTATCCCGGACTCGACCCGGCCCGCCTCGTTCAAACAACGGGAGAAGAAAAATGGCGTCGTTCGACATTCCTCATTATAGAATAGTTTAGGGCTTTCTCCGCTTGCTCAGCTCCCGCTCTCGATCGTCGAACCTCTGGCCGTCGCTCAGTGATTTAGCAAATCTTGTGAATAACTTCCATTGAGGTATTGTAGGCGACTACATGAGGTATTTACACCTGTGTTCCCGAATATTAATGAAATTAGGGTTTTCTCTGTTCTTCTCACCGTCCAGTAGGTGAACATTTTAGAACATTTGAGTTCTTTAAATGAACGGGATGTATTTTAGTTATTTTTGGAGATGTTTTGTATGTACTCTCTGTACTGTCAAGATGGTACACAGTTATTTTTAAATTTTTGAACTGATTAGCCTTGTGAAATGTTTAGTACATCACTTGGTAGGATGTTGGTCATGTTTCAAGATGAATTCTGTGGCCTGATTAGGGATGATAGTATGTTCAGTCGATGGCATTAAAATTTATTGTAGGTTGATTTTTGATTATTTGCTTCAGTTTTTCATGTGTACTCTTTGTACTCTTAGAAGAGTATAGCTCATTTTGGCATTTTTTTTAAATACTTCTGTCCTTGTTTGGATACAAAATGCTCAGTACATGGCTTATGAAGTAGATTGAAGGTTCATTGCTTGGTTTTTAGGGATTTTTTCAATTTATACTCTCTGTACTCTCCTGAGAGTATAGAGCATTTAGGTCATTTTTTTGTTTCTTTGGCCTGGTTGTTGAGATTATGTTCAGTACAGTCCATTAGGAACAAGTTGGAGGCTATTTGGTTAGTTTTTGAGTGTTATTTTGCATCTGTACTCTCTATACTCTCTTGAGAGTACAGATAATTTTGGTCAATTTTTTCCAATTTTTTTGGCCTGGTTGGAGGAAATATGTTCATTACGTTGCATTAGAAGCAATTTGGAGGGATGTTTGGACGATTTCTGTGGGATTTGCATCTGTACTCTCCTGAGTGTACAGAGCTTTTTGGTCATTTTTTCTAGTTTCTTTAGCCTGTTTGGAGGAAATATGTTCATTACAATCCATTAGAAATAATTTAGAGGCTGTTTGGTTGATTTTGAGTATTATTTTGCATCTGTACTCTCTGTACTCTCTTCAAAGTACAGATGATTTTGGCAATTTTTTTCAATTTCTTTGGCCTGGTTGGAAGAAATATGTTCATTACATTACATTGGAAGCAATTTGGAGGGATGTTTGGATGGTTTCTGGGGATTTCTGCATCTGTACTCTCTGTTTGGTTAGTTTTTTAGTGTTATTTTATATTTGTACTCTCTGTACTCTCTTGAGAAATCTGACGATTTAGTCATTTTCGTTTCTTTTTTGCTGTTTGGAGGAAATATGTTCATTACAAATCAATTGGGAATAATTTGGAAGCTGATTGGTTATTTCTTATTGGTGATTTACATCTGTACTCTCATTAATTGACTTTTCATTTTGAAGTTTACCATGTCTGGGAAAAGGATAACTTCGAGATGCAGGCCTACCATCGTTTGAACAGTGTTTGATAATATTGCAGCACAATTTACTGATGAAGTCATTGACATTCTAAAGAGGCTTCATCTGCATCAATTCATTAAACTCACAGAATTCAGCAAGACTCAATAGCCATTACCTCAATCTTGTCTTGCTGGGACATAGAGAAGCAAACTTTCTTTTTGGGTGGGCAATGCATTCCTTTCACCCCCGATGAAGTTGCAGTGATAATAGGGATGCCAAACAGAGGGGAGAAGGTCTTATGACAGAAATCCCCACTGTCGCAGTTCAGTTCAGTGGACTATAAGACTATGCTTGAGCATGCAGATAGCTCGTTACGTGGCAGTTTGTCTGATTGTACATACATTTTTGTCAAATCTTTTTATTGTATATCATAACTATAGGGTGGCATTGTAATTGATTGACTATGCCGATGACATAGATAAATTTGTTGAATACAACTGGGCAGAGGCCATTTGGGCCTTCCTAGTTTCACAATTTGATGGTATTACATCAAAGATTCATACCCAGAAGACACCCGGGTACATGAGTGGCTTTATCACTCTTCTTATGATATGTTCTATATCTTTGGTTATGTATTATTTGATGCATTGAAGTTAACTTATATAAATATTAATTGTAGATCTGGGCCGCTGAGCATATAAGCATCATGAGGCCGCCATCTCCATTTTAAAACCATTATCTTTGCGATGGCCAAAAATAAAGTTTCCAGATGAAGCCTTCACTAATTTAGGAGGACACCAGGTGATATATAATAATATCACTTAGTTCATATAAGAATGTATTTATTTATGCTGTAGTCATCACATTTTCTTATCGATTTAACACAGGTCTGCCTTCCATTCGAGGACATATCAAAAGAGGAGACCTAGCTACTTGAATCATTTTTCCACAAGATGCACATGTTGAGCAGATAGCGCTCATTCTAAGTCCACTTGAGTTCATTCTGAATCTCCATATGTCTCTCCTCAATATTCTCCCCCATCCAGTGTATCTAGCCTGCCCTCTACTACTACCCCCCACAGAAGGCTTTACGGTGGAGAGGATTCTAGCAGGTTTTTGGGACATGAAAAATATAGTATCTTCTTTTCAAGCAACAATGACAGAGAGAATGAATGTGATTGATTTGGGGTTCTTCGAGGAGGTTCTTCACGGGCTGGTCCCAACCATCCCCTAGTGGGGAAGCTCTGTGGAGGTCACCACAGGAAACTTTGAGGAGGCGGTCATGGGGAGACACTGAGGCTACAGGAGCTTCCCCTGTGGAGGCTAGCACAGGGGAGTCTCCTGTGGTGGCAACTACAACTGCTGCCCCTGTGGATGCTTCCACTTGGGTAGCTGTTGCCCCTGTGGATACTTTCACTTGGGAAGCTGCTGCCCCTGTGGATACTTCCACTTGAGAAGCCCCTGAGGTAGCCTCCATTAGGGAAGCCCCTGTTGAGTCCACAATAGGGGAAGCTTTTATGGAGGCCTCCACTACACATGAAGATGCTCCGAAGCCTTTAATCGGCAGCATTGAGCGTGGTGTGAAGGCTCGATAGATGAGGAAGAGGAAAACTATTTGTTCCCCCTTTGCACACACTTACAGAAAGTCACGAGCAAGAATAAGTGATGTGGTGGCCTCCACTCAAGATGAGAAGCCGGCAGCAGAGGTATTAAGTTACTTTCTTCTAAATTTGAGATAACAGAAATAGATTTCACTAAATTTTTTTATAGGTTCGTAAAGATGAGCCAATAAAGGTTGATGACCCACAGACTGACTATCGTTGTGGTGGAGGAGCATCAGTCGGAGGTATGCATCATCTCAGTAGATCGATACTTAAGTCATAGTAAATCTAGCTCTTCATCACTAACTTTCATCGTCAGTAATTTCATTGCAGCCAACAGAGACACATCATTTTGTTGACTTCTCATCCAGAGCTATTCTCTCGGTACTCTGTACTCTCTGTATTCTCTGTACTATCTGTACTCTCTGTATACTTCTCTCTACTCATGGGTAGTTGATATAATATTGTTTACATTTCTATGATGATTTCCTTACTTATTTGGAGAAAATATGGTTAATTTTGATATTGAAATTATATTATATTTTAAATTCGGATCAACTAAGAAAGTGGAGTTAAAATTTACATTATCTAAAATTTATGTTATACTCAGCCACATTCAGAATGCCTCAATAGGTATATAGGAGAAGCAATATGAACTACTTAGCATGTAAACGTAATATAAGTGGGTCCGATTATTAAACTATCGATAATGCAGCTTACCAACATCTTATTCAGAAATATAAATGTTGAAGGCAGTGTAGAGCAAATTCTATATTTTAAGATGAGGAATTTTTTCAAATAATGTAATAACTCAAAGTATCATCTGAAATAAATTAATATTACTGATAAATTCATAAGTAATTACTAAAGTAATATCATCAATACTAATATAATCTTCATTACGAATTTTTTTTTCTTTGACTTCTATTAATCTTGTTGATACAAAATTTGGTAAAATATGAGA
This sequence comes from Cymbidium sinense, assembly GCA_021442155.1. Classification (NCBI taxonomy): domain Eukaryota; kingdom Viridiplantae; phylum Streptophyta; class Magnoliopsida; order Asparagales; family Orchidaceae; genus Cymbidium; species Cymbidium sinense. The sequence continues at coordinate 154,687 of JAKCPB010000963.1, forward strand.
AATTTTATTGCCATAGTCTAAGGATTACAAACTGCGTAGTGAGGAAAAAAACCAAGCAGAAAATAATTGACTCTAATTTTGGCCTCTATCATTGTCTTCAACACGGAAGCCTTTTCATCGCTAATGCATCTGTGTGATCTGAGAAGATGTAGGTCGAGCTTTATATGAATGATTATGACTTTCTATATATTTTAACCATCCGGTTCCCCTCAAGTCAAGAGAATCTAATCATGGCGGACAAGCGGTTCTTGTAATTTTCGGAATTTTGCTAAGCGTTTAGCGGTAGATTTCTTCCGACCTACTTTTGCACATAGAAAATCTTTTGATTTCAATTTCTTGGAGTTTGGCCAATAACTAGTATGGTCTTTCCGAACACTGAAGCCAGTTTGATGTGCGTAGTCATAATACAATGCATATGCCTCTTCGTTCTGAATAGTGGTGCCAAGGAGTTTTCCCAAATTTGGGTCATCGCACTGCTCGTTGACCGCACTCACCTACCAAGACAGCTCCACATAAATGTGACATGTAAAATTGCTCCACAAATAAACATATTCCCTCTAAATAAGCCAAAGAAAGTGAAAAAATGAGCCAAATATTGAGAGTACAAAGAGTACAGATGCAAAATTACACTTAAGAAGCAACCAAACAGCCTCCAAATTGTTCCTAATGGATTTGTAATGAAGATACTTCCTCCAAACAATCTCAAAGAAACTGAAAAAAATGCTCAAAATACTTTATACTGTACTCTCGTGAGAGTACAGAGGTACACATGCAAAACTCTCCTAAAAACCAACCTAAACAGCCTCCAAGTTGCTTCTAATGGAATTAGTCAGTACTCTCATGAAAAATAATATGAAATTAGCCAGTACTCTCATGAGATTACAGAGAGTATACCCATGCAAAATAGATCCTCAAAACAAGCAATGTCCTCTTGCAAAGAACTCCAAAAAGTGTAGGAAATATACACTAAATAAAAGAATTTATAGGAATAACACTAACAAACCGTAAATAAAATGTACGTATACAACGGTTGAGAAAAATTACCGATGAATTTTGATTTAATACATCCTCAGTTATGTCCTCAAGGCCAGAACTTCCAAATTCATTCTCCATCTTCAAGGTTCTTTCACAAAAAGAAAATGAGATTTTATATTTCTCTCTCTGAGCTTGGTTTGCAAGAAAAAAATTCAACCTAAACCCTAAATCTAGATATATATTTCTTCTTAATTCCTCTGCATTCTAATGATGCTTCTTCTCCCGTTGTTTCAGCAGATGGTCGAGTAATGCAGGTAGAATCGATTGATGGCTGCACTTGCTACGAGGATGAGATGATTTTCATTGCAGGCATTACATAGTTTGATATATAGTCTATAAAGTACTCTACATTTTATGAAATGATTTTTATTGCATGCATTACAAATTTTGATAAGCCCATATGTTCTTATCAACAAGATTAATAGAAGTCGAAGAAAAAAAAATCTTCAATGAAGATTACATTAGTACTAATGATATTAGTTTAGTAATTACTTATAAATTTATCAATAATAGTAATTTATTTCAGATGATACTTTCAAATTATGGCATTATGAATGTGCTTGATATAATGGTTTATTACTAGCATCCGATTTGACATAGCAAGTATCATTCAATCATAATTATTAGATATTTCACAATACAAATTACTATAATTACTAAATTTTAGATAATGTAAATTTTAACTTCACTTTTTTCAGTTGATCCGAATTTAAAATATGATATAATTTGAATATCAAAATTAAACATATTTTCTCCAAACAAGTAAAGAAAGCATCATAGAAACATAAATAATATTATATCAAGTTACCCATGAGTTGAGAAGAGTATAGAGAGTACAGAGAGTACAGAGGGGGCAATCTTCTTGCTCAGTAAGGCTTCTTTTGCTTTGTGTTTTTTACCTTGAAGATGCTCTGTAAGGGCTTCCTCATTGGAAGTGCTGACCTCACATATAGCACATTCCCTCCATGTCATAAGACCTCCCCTCTGTTTGGCATCCCTATTATCACTGTAACTTCATCGGGGGTGATGCTCTTTAAGGCTTCTTTTGCTTTCTGTAAGGCTTCTTTTGCTTTGTATTTTTTTACCTTTAAGATGCTCTTTAAGGACATCCTCACTGGAAGTGCTGACCTCATAGATATCACATTCCCTCTATGCCATAAGACCTTCTCCCCATTGTTTGGCATCCCTATTATCACTGTAACTTCATCGGGGGTGAAAGGAATGCACTGCCCACCCAAAAAGGAAGTCTGTCTCTCTATATCCCAGCAAGATAGGATTGAGGTAATAGCAATTGAGTTTTGCTGAATTTCGTGGAGTTTAATGAATTGATGCAGATGAAGCCTCGTAAAATGTCAATGACTTTATTACTAAATCAACCAAACAACCTCCAAATTATGCATAATGAATATATTTCCTCCAAACATGCCAAAGAAATAAGAAAAAAATGACCAAAATGCTCTGTACTCTCAGGAGAGTGCAGAGAGTATAGAGAGTACAGAGAGTACAGATGCAGAAATCCCCAGAAACTATCCAAACATCCCTCCAAATTACTTCCAATGCAATGTAATGAACATATTTTCTCCAGCCAGGCCAAAGAAATTGAAAAAAATTGGCCAAAATCATCTGTACTCTGAAGAGAGTACAGATTCAAAATAATACTCAAAAACCAACCAAACAGCCTCCAAATTGTTCTTAATGGACTATACTGAACATAATTCCTCCAAACAGGCTAAAGAAATTGAAAAAAATGACCAAAAAGCTCTATACTCTCAGGAGAGTATAGAGAGTATAGATGCAGAAATCTCACAGAAACCATCCAAACATCCCTCCAAATTGCTTCCAATACAATGTAATGAACATATTTCCTCCAACCAGGCCAAAAAAATTGAAAAAAACTGGCCAAAATCATCTGTACTCTCAAAATCATCAGATGAGTACAGAGAATCTGATCAAAACACTCAAAATCAACCAAACTGCCTCCAAATTGTTCCTAATGGAGTGTACTAAACATAATTCATCCAAACAGGCTAAAAAAACTGAAAAATGACCAAAAAGCTCTGTACTCTTAAGAGAGTACAGATGCAGAAATCTCCCAGAAATCATCCAAACATCCCTTCAAATTGCTTCCAATGCAATACAATGAACATATTTTCTCCAACCAAATGAAAAAAAAAAAAATCATGATCTCTCAAGAGAGTATAGATGCAAAATAACACTAAAAAATCAACCAAACAGCCTCCAAATTGTTCCTAATGAATTGTAATGAACATATTTCCTACAAACAGGCCATGAAAATAGAAAAAAAACTACCCAAAATGAGAGTACAGAGTACTCTCAGGAGAGTAAAGAGAGTACAGATGCATAAATCTCCCAGAAACCATCCAAACATCCCTCCAAATTACTTCCACTGGAATGTAATGAACATAATCTGAACAACTAGGGCAAAGAAACTGAAAAAAATGGCCAAAATCGTCTGTACTCTCGAGAGTGAATCTGATGAAAATAACAAAAAACTACCAAATAGCCTCCAAATTGTTCGTGATGGATTATAATGAACATATTTTCTCCAAACAGGCCACAAAAATTGGAAAATATTGCCAAAAATACTCTGTACTCTCAGGAGAGTATAGAGAGTACAAATGAAAATCTCACATAAAGATTAACCAAAGAGCCACAAAATTGCTTCTAATGGAATGTAATGATCATATTCTCATGAGAGTACAGAGAGTATAGATACAAAAATCTCTCAAAACAAGCAAAGTCCTCTTGCAAAGAACTCCAAACAGTGTAGGAAATATACACTGAATAAAAGAATTTCAAGAAATAACACTAACAAACTATAAATAAAGTGTAAGTATACAACGGTTGAGAAAATTACCGATGAATTTTTATTTAATACATCCTCATATTTTCTCAGTATAACTTTAAATTCGTTCTCCATCTTCATGGTTCTTTCGTAAAAAAGGAAATGAGATTTTCTCTTTCTCTCTCTGAGCTCAGTTTGCAAGAAAAAAATACATCCCAAAATCCTAAATCTAGATATATATATATTTCTTTTAAATTCCTCAGATTCAACGACGCTTCTTCTCCATTGTTTGAACGGGCTTGGTCGGTCGATAAATGGCGTCGTCACCGTCCGTCCAATTACAGCGCCGTTAAGTGTTAAAACGGAAAAAAATAAGTGGACATATATTGGGTCAGAATTGGAGTTCGCACATAAAGCTACTTGCGGACTCCGGACGTAATATTTTCTCCATGCAAAGACGCGGGTAACGACTATGACCTTACATCATAGCTTCTTTAAAGTAGCCAGAACTCAGAAGCTAGTTGAGTTGAGATATGGTTCCCTCTGATAAAAATTAGTCTGTTTTAGACCTTTTCGCCGCAGCTCTATCCTCTTCACCATCTTTAGAGCTAATTATCCCCGGCCTTTAATTATGCTTCTATTTCTGTTCCTCCTATTATTTATCAGAGGGTCTCTTCTTGTCTCAGAAGCGTTCAGCGTTACTCATCTCCCGGGCTTCTTGCAGGAGGGTTCTCTACCTTTTCATTTAGAAACTGGGTAATTTGTTCTATCTTACCTTCCTTTATTTAAAAAAAATATATATTTCAATTAAGTTTTGTCTGATTGGATTTGTTTGTGGCTGTAGCTATATAGAAGTAGATGAATTTCATGGTGTGGAGTTATTCTATTATTTTATAGAGTCAGAGAGGAATCCGACAGAAGATCCACTCCTCCTATGGCTTACTGGAGGACCAGGCTGCTCTGCTTTTACTGGCCTTGCTACTGAGATCGGTCTGTTTTATCGTTCTTTCATGGAATACAAGAGTTTTAAATGCTTTTTCTGGATTGTTTTTTTGCTTTGATATGTTGGTCGGATTGGGCTATTTTGTTTCATCTTTTTTGGATACATGTTGTATGTTTTAGAAATGCAATTATTTTGTCAGATGCAAATTATTTGTATTGAATTATTTTATCTGATGCAATAAATGAAGGGCCACTAAAATTCAGATCAGAAAGGTACAACGGGAGCTTGCCAAAATTAGTTTATAACCCTTACTCTTGGACTAAGGTGATATTATCTATAACAACAATCTATAGATAAATATATGATTTAATTTCAATTTCATATTTATTGCATGAATTAATTAATCTGTGTGGTTCTTCCTTTCATTTTTAATTTGTAGATTTCCAACGTAATATTCCTAGACTCCCCAGTTGGAACTGGATTCTCTTTCTCTAATCATCCTCAAGGTTATGAAACTGGCGATAAATCTTGGTCAAAACATGCAGTAATATTTCTCAGAAAGGTATGTGAGGAAATAAAATTTATATGCTGAATTTAGTATTATTATTATTATTATTATTATTATTATTTAATGAAATAACTCCTCTTCCTTGATATCAGTGGTTCGTAGACCACCAGCAGTTCCTTTCAAACCAACTGTTTATTGCTGGTGATTCCTATGCTGGAAAGGTCGTGCCTCTGATAGTTCATAATATTTTAAACGGTAATTAAAAAAAAAAAAAAGATGTCTGATTCATCAAATTTCTCACGTTTTTTTTGGTGATTAAATTTTTAATTATTTAACCATTTTTAACTGCAGAAAATGACTTTGAGGATCTGCCTAAACTTAATATTCAGGTCATCTTTATAACACTCTGATGAGCAATAAATTTTTTCCAGTAGATAATGTGATTATGAGGTCTAATCATCCCTTTGATTTCAAAATTTATTTAGTTAAATATATATACGTATATATGAATTTTTTTCCTTCCATCATAAAATAATAACCTGCGCAATTAATTGAATGTTATATATATTTATGAATTGAAAGCTGCAGGGCTATATGGTTGGTAATCCGGTAACAGGTGAGGTGATTGATCAAAAATCTCAAGTACCATTTGCCTATGGAATGGGGATAATTTCAGACGAACTCTATCAGGTGATATTTCTAATATATATATATATATATATATATATATATATATATATTTGATATGCATATGTTTCTGAACCTTGTTTCCATTCTAGAGAATTGGTAAGAATTGCAAAGGTGAAGACTACGATAGTCCAAAGAATGTTGTATGTGCTTCTCTTCTTCAGATCTTTGACGAGGCAAGCGTCCATGCAACCATCTCTCTCTCTCTCTCTCTCTCTCTCTCTTCAAGCCTTTATTTATGAGTTGGCTAATATTTTTATATGTTAGTATTATACTACTTTATATATATATATATATATATATATATATATATATATATATATATATATATATATATATATATATATATATATATATATATATATATTTGTAATTTTTGGTGTTGAATAATGAATAGTCTTACAATCTAAAATATAGATCTCAAAAAACTAGTTGTAGCACTGATGAAAGTCATATTCTCTATCAAAATTAATGTACAGAAGATGCACCCCTTCTAATCAGATGCTAGTATAGACATGAAATGTATGCTACATGCGGGCTCCTGATTGGCTGGGTGAACCTTCTGCATATATCTTACTCATTCGCACCTAATAATTTCTCGTACATTGATCGAATATTGCATTTGCAGTTCACGTCAGAGCTCATGATAGAACAAATTTTGGAGCCTAAATGCATTGTGGCTGCTACCAAGCCTAAATACACAGCTGGTTCAAGAAGAAGGTCTATTCTACAACAAAGCAACATGATTCTTTTAGGACCTCCAATTCTTGTAGTCAAGTGTAGAGTAATTAATTTTCCTTAAATCATTTTCCAAAAGAAGAAGAAGATGAACAATAATTTCTTTACTCTTTTTAGTTGTATTTCCAAATAATTAATCAGTTTTAGGATTAAATTTTTATAAATTAATGAGCCTTACACTGACTTTTAATCAAATCGTTTAAAAATATGGCTGCAGACATATGTTCATTATCTCATGTATATATGGGCAAACAGCAACGATGTTCAAGAGGCTCTCCATGTCAAGAAGGTAAAAGATTTCGAGTATACTCTTATATTAAATAGTTAAAAGACACTATAAATTATATATATATATATATATATATATATATATATATATATATATATATATATATATATATATATATATATATATATATATCTTAGAAACCATTCGGTAGAGTAAAAGTTTATGCTTAGCTTCTTTGAGTCCGGCACACCGTATTCAAAGAGTGAACAATAAAACTCAGAATTTTTTACGTGAAAATCTCGAAAGAGGGAAAACCACCGCAGTAAAAGCTTCCACTATGTATCATTTGAGTACAAGATCTTCCGATAGCGGGATTCTGAGTGTATATAAGAGGAACAACAATGTAGTCACGTTGGGTGGTAACAATTAGTGGTAGCGAGATGATGGTGAACATCGAGAAACATCGGCGGCGATGAAAATTCGTCATGATGGAATACAGAGATTTGATGGCGAGGATCGGCGAGGAGGCGGCGGTGGCCGGCGGCGGTGGTTGACAACCGTCGAGTGGCGGCGCAATTGTGCTTGGAGGATCTTTAGAGCTCTCTCCTCTCTCTTGTTTCGCCCCTTCCATATGAGGAATGAGGGGCTATTTATAGATTGGAGAAGTGGCGTCTCTGTAAATACATGCAAAATCCAAACCACTCCTCTCCATCTGACGGCTCATAATGATTCCCTTGATCATATGATGTATTTTGTGTATTTGAATGCTCAAATGAAGTCGAATTATGAGATCCGCTCGTTAGATCCAGCTCGTCGAGACGCTCGATTTGACTATAAACACTCCATGTTTGAGAGTTATTTAGAGATTTAATTGATGTCCCAGAGTTTCTAAGAATATTTTAAGTGCTTGATCTTGACCAGTTTCAATTGAGGATCAACTTGCTTTTGACATCAAGATTCGTCTTCTTGGTAGAATTTTTTAGTGTCATATCGTTCTTTTTTGGATGACATTATCCTAATTCATCCAAAAATATCTGAAATTTTTTTTCTAATTAAATGTCATAATGAGTAGAAGGGTTTTTTTTTAATTAAATGTCATAATGAAGAGAGGTTTTTTTTTAATTAAATGTCATAATGAATAGAGGGTTTTTTTAAATTAAATATCATAATGAATATATAGTTTTTTTTAATTAAATGTCATAATGAATAGAGGTTTTTTTAAAAAAACTAAATGTCATAATGAAGAGAGGGGTTTTTTTAAATTTATTCTCTCTTTCCCCCTATAGTGGATCTACAAAAACCCTCCCTAGGGCCAAGGGAGAAGGCACCTTCTCTTTCGAGGTTACGGACTCATGCGGACATTCTGGCGTTTCGAGATTTGATTGGATTATCGAGCGAGGCGCAAGAAATTGCTAGTGGTACCAGTTTATAAATGAAGAAAGGAGTTGTGGGCCTTTGCATGGGTAAGAATAGGCCGCATGAAAGAAAGGTGGCCAAAGGTTTTGACAATGGAGTGAATTCGTGGAAATAGTCGGTCGTGAGGAGCATGAACGGGTAAGCGATAACCTCGGTCGCGTAATTGCACGCCGAGCAGCCGGTCATCGGGGGTGCCAATGAAACACGGTGCAATTCTGAACGGCGAATGGAGTCGTTGAGACGGAACGGGTCCTTGTGAACAGCGATGCGTGACAGTTAAGCGAACCCGCGTCTCTGTATGTATGGCCTTAGCTGTAGCGCCAGGTAGCGTGCCTTATGGGCAAAATATCCGTTTTGGCCGTTTTCACCGTTTAACCCATTTTGAGCGGTTTTGAAGATTTTGGGTGGTTTTGGACATTTTTTACCCTTACTAAAAGTGTCTATAAAAGCCCCAGCAAAGGAGAAGGCACCTTCTCTTCTTCTTGAGAAGGTCGTTGGGATCAAGACCGTAGTTCATACCAAGCAGGTTTTCCTCGAAAGAGGTGTTAACTCGTCGGACCGACCGGATCGAAGGAGATCAAGACCCGCTCATACTGGCAAGGCTCAATTTTCCCTTGAAAGAGGTGTTAAGCGTCGTCGGACCGGGGATCGGTGGCGATCAAGACCGTAGTTATATGGCAAGGCTCGGTTTTCCCTCGAAAGAGGTGTTAACTAACCTCGTCACGGCGGGATCGAGGCGATCAAGACCCGTAGTTCATCGGCAAGGCTCCGGTTTCCCTCGAAGAGGTGTTAACTAACCTCGTCGGACCGACCGGGATTGGAGGTGATCAAGGAGACGATAACCGGAGACTGGGGTAGACGGTAATGCTCGACGAATGGTGGCCGGCGACAGTGATCGGTGAGGATAACCAGTGACGATGGTGGTGACCGGCGAAGATTACGCGATGGCCGGCGATGCAACAGCGGTAGTTGGTAGCCAGTGGTTAGCGGCCCGAATGTGGTCAGCAGCAACAAAACGGTAATCGGCAGCCGATAGTGAAATTGCCGGATAGTCAATGTAGTGACAGCGTATAGTCAGCGGAAGGTAGCCGGCCGATGGTTAGCGGTCAGCGAGGGGTTATCAGCGGCAACAGCGGCGGCAGTAGTCGGCAGTGGCGCTTATCGGTAATCAGCGAGATAACCGGCAGCTTCTTGTGTCAGGAAAAATTACGTGATGTCAGCAGTGGTTGGCCCGATAAAGTAATCAGCGATGCAAGCGGCAGTAATCAGTGCAGCAGTCAATGGCAACCTGGATAGCCAGCGATATGTAATGACAAACAAAATTACCGGCATGGTGGAAAGCGATAGACGGCAGCTGGATTAAAGATAATCTGAGGTTAGCAGCAGAGTTATCAGCGATAACGAGCGATAGTAATCAACTGATGGCAAGTCAGAATCGGATGACAGCACAATGGTGATAACCAGCGAAAATTCAGCGATGGCCAGCAATGATAATCATGGTATTAGCGGTAGCGGCCTCTGAGGTTGATGAAGCAATTGTTATGTGATGCAGGCAGTTATCAACAGCGGCCAGCGTCAGTAATCAGCCGGATGAAGCCCAGGCCGGTGATGATGCTTGATGGCCGGCAGTAGTCAGCAGCGGTGGCCGATTCTGAGGTTGGCGGCCGATGGGGTTGTCAGCGGTAGCAGCGGTAGTGATGACGCAGTGGCGGCAGCGTCGGTAGTCAGTGGAGATGGCGTGACGTTGAGGATTTTTATCAAGGTTGTTTGTCGAGTGTTTGCTCAATGATGTTAACACGATGATGTTAACTAATGAAGAAGGTTAATGAATCGGCGATTTTGACCCATCGGCGTTGTTTGTCGAGTGTTACCGATAGCGTTAACACATGGAAGAGGTCAAATTAGATCCGAGATTTTGACCTATCCGTTGTTGTCGAGTGTTACCCGATGGCGTTAACGTGTGGAAGAGGTTATGAATCGCGAGATTTTGACATCGAGGTTGTTTGTAAGTGTTACCCAATGGCGTTAACAATGGAAGAGGTCGAGTTAAATCACGAGGATTTTTGACCTATCGAGGTTGTTTGTCGAGTGTTACGATGGCGTTAACACTGGAAGAGGTTGAATTGAATCCAGAGGATTTTGACCCATCCGGGTTGTTTGTCAGTGTTGAAATGGCGCTAACACGTATGGAAGAGGTCGAATTGAATTGCTAAATTTTGACCTATCGAGGTTGTTTGTCGGTGCAGATGATGTTAACTGTATGGAAGAGGACATGTGAAGTCCACCAAGGACCTTTTGTCCTATCCTAGGTTATTTGTCAGAGTCTTTGCTCGATGACGTTAACCTGTGTGGAAGAGGTCGTAGGAAGTCCTCCAAGGACCTTTTGACATATCCTAGGTTGTTTGTCAGAGTCTTTGCTCGATGACTTTAACCTGTATGGAAGAGGACATGGGAAGTCCACCAAGGACCTTTTGACCTATCCTAGGTTGTTTGTCAGAGTCTTTGCTCGATGACGTTAACCTGTGTGGAAGAGGTCGTAGGAAGTCCGCCAAGGACCTTTTGACCTATCCTAGGTTGTTTGTCAGAGTCTTTGCTCGATGACGTTAACATGTGTGGAAGAGGTTGAATTGAATCCGCTGAGGATTTTGACCCATCTGAGATTGTTTGTCAGAGTGTTACCCAATGATGTTAACCTGTATGGAAGAGGTCGAATTGAATCCACTGAGGATTTTTGACCTATCCGAGGTTGTTTGTCAGAGTGTTACCCGATGATGTTAACCTGTGTGGAAGAGGTTGAATTAATCCGAGATTTTGAATCGAGGTTGTTTGTCGAGTGTTACCCAATGGCGTTAACGTATGGAAGAGGTCGAATTGAATCCGAGGATTTTGACCTATCCGAGGTTTTGTCGAGTGTTACCCGATGGCGTTAACTATGGAAGAGGACATGGGAAGTCCACCAGGACCTTTTGACCTATCGTGGGTTGTTTGTCAAAGTCTTTGCTCGATGGCGTTAACGTGTGGAAGAGGTGGTAGGAAGTCCGAGGACCTTTGACCTATCAGGTTGTTTGTCGAAGTCTTTTCGATGGCGTTAACTGTGGAAGAGGTTGAATTGAATCGGCGAGAATTTTGACCCATCGAGGTTGTTTGTCGAGTGTTGCAATGACATTAACGCATGGAAGAATTAAATTGAATCCGGCGATTTTGATCTATCCGAGGTTGTTTGTCGAGTGTTACGGATGGCGTTAACACGTGTGGAAGAGGTTGAATTGAATCCGTGAGGATTTTGACCATCCGAGGTTGTTTGTCGAGTGTTACCCAATGGCGTTAACCTATGGAAGAGTCGAATTGAATCCAGAGATTTTGTCCTATCCGAGGTTGATTGTGTATGAGATCTTTGTATGGAAGAGGACATGGGATGTCCACCAAGGACCTTTTGACCTATCCTAGGTTGTTTGTCAGACTCTTTGCTCGATGATGTTAACCTGTGTGGAAGAGGTTGTAGGAAGTCGAGGACCTTTGACATATCTAGGTTGTTTGTCGAGTCTTTGCTCGATGGCGTTAACCTGTATGGAAGAGGACATGGGAAGTCCACCAATGACCTTTTGACCTATCCTAGGTTGTTTATAGTCTTTGTTGATGGCGTTAACATGTGGAAGAGGTCGTAGGAAGTCCGCCAAGGACCTTTGACATATCAGGTTGTTTGTCGAGTCTTTGCTCGATGGCGTTAACGTATGGAAGAGGACATGAAGTCCAAGGACCTTTGACTATCTAGTTGTTTCGAGTCTTTGCTTGATGCGTTAACACTGTGGAAGAGGTGTGTCAGGATTTTGACCTATCAGGTTGTTTGTCGTCTTTATGATGCGTTAACGTATGTGGAAGAGGTTAATTGAATCCGGAATTTTGACCATCGAGGTTGTTTGTCGAGTGTTACCCAATGATGTTAGCTGTATGGAAGAATTGATTGAATCCGGCGAGGATTTTGACCTATCGAGGTTGTTTGTTAGAGTGTTATCGATGATGTTAACATGTGGAAGAGGTTGAATTGAATCACGAGGATTTTGACCTCGAGTTGTTTATGGAGTTTTTGATAGCGTTAACGTATGGAAGAATCGAATTGAATCCGGATTTTTGACCTATCGAGGTTGTTTGTCGAGTGTTCGATGGCGTTAATATGAAGAGGACATGAAGTCCAAGGACCTTTTGACTATCGTAGGTTGTTTGTTAGAGTCTTTACCGATGGCGTTAACGTATGGAAGAGATGTGGAATCCGAGGACCTTTGACCTATCTAGGTTGTTTGTGTCTTTGCTCGATGGCGTTAACGTGTGGAAGAGGTTGAATTGAATCCGAGGATTTTGACCCATCGAGGTTGTTTGTCGAGTGTTACGATGGCGTTAACTTTGTATGGAAGAGGTAATTGAATCCGGCGAGGATTTTGACCTATCAGGTTGTTTGTCGAGTGTTACCCGATGGCGTTAACTGTGGAAGAGGTTGAATTGAATCCGAGGATTTTGACCCATCGAGGTTGTTTGTCGAGTGTTATGATGGCGTTAACAGATGGAAGAGGTTGAATTGAATCCGAGGATTTTGACCTATCAGAGGTTGTTTGTCGAGTGTTGCGATGGCGTGTATGGAAGAGGACATGGGAAGTCCACCAAGGACCTTGACCTATCTAGGTTGTTGTCGAGTCTTTGCTCGATGGCGTTAACTATGTGGAAGAGGTCAGGAAGTCCATAGGACCTTTTGACCTATCAGGTTGTTTGTCGAGTGTTACCGATGTCGTTAACACGTATGGAAAGGTCGAATTGAATCCGTTGAGAATTTTGACCTATCCGGGTTGTTTGTCAGTGTTGCGATGGCGTTAACACGTATGGAAGAGGACATGGAAGTCCATAAGGACCTTTTGACCTATCCTAGGTTGTTTGTCGAGTCTTTGCTCGATGGCGTTAACTTGTGTGGAAGAGGTCGTGAAGTCCCAAGGACCTTTTGACCTATCCTGGTTGTTTGTCGAGTCTTTGCTCGATGCGTTAACGTGTGGAAGAGGTTGAATTGAATCCGTGAGGATTTTGACATCAGGGTTGTTTGTCCAGTGTGTTACCCATAGTTGCGCATGGAAGAGAATTCGATGAATCCGAGATTTTGATCTATGAGGTTGTTTGTGAGTGTTGCGATGCTGTATGGAAGAGGTTAATTGAATCAGAATTTTGACCTATCAGGTTGTTTGTCGAGTGTTGCGATGGCGTTAACGTATGGAAGAGAACATGTCCGCGATTTTGACCTATCAGGTTATTTTTTTAGTCTTTGCTCGATGACATTAACTGTGGAAGAGGTCGTAAGTCCGAGGACCTTTGACTATCTGGGTTGTTTGTCGAGTCTTCTTCGATGGCGTTAACACTGTGGAAGAGGTGTAGGAAGTAGACCTTTTGACCTATCAGGTTGTTGTCGAGTCTTTGCTCGATGGCGTTAACTGTATGGAAGAGGTTAGGAAGTCCGAGGACCAGACCTATCTAGGTTGTTTGTCGAGTCTTTGCTCGATGGCGTTAACTTGTATGGAAGAGGTGTGAAGTCCACCAAGACCTTTTGACCCATCAGGTTGTTTGTCGAGTCTTTGCTTCGATGGCGTTAACTTGTATGGAAGAGGTTGAAGTCCACCCATGACCTTTTGACCTATCAGGTTGTTGTCGAGTCTTTGCTCGATGGCGTTAACATATGGAAGAGGGTAGGAAGTCCACAAGGACCTTTTGACCCATCCTAGGTTGTTTGTCGAGTCTTTACCGATGGCGTTAACTATGATGGAAGAGGTCAATTAAAACATTGGTTTGTGATTATAGCCAAAGTTGCTCCTTAACAGGTCTCATTTTTCCATGAGTATGAGTGGAAAAACATAATTTGCAAAGCTATATCTTTTCTCAATATTGAAATATCTTCCAACTTTGACTTATTTCTTGGGATGATAATCGATTAGATGCTTAACATGGGTGATCTTCTGATATTAAGAGTTGCCCCAGTTTTCGACAGAATCTGAAGGAACTAAGTTTGATGAATCTTCATTCTTTGCTTGCGCTCTTTAAAAGCTTGTAATGCTCCATCTCGATGGTGGTTTTGATCTTGTTGGAAAACTTTGCCATACAAGATGAAATAATGGGAATCAAATTCCCAGGATGGTAAAGCTGATTGCGTGCTAGAAAACCGGTTGGTAGAGTAAAGTTTACGCCTTAGCTTCTTTGAAATCCACACACATGTATTTAAAGAGTGAACAATAAAACTCAGAATTTTACGTGAAAATCTCGAAAGAGGAAAAACCATGGGGCTTAGCCCGATAAAAGCTTCCACTATGTATCTATTTTTTAGTACAAGATCTTCCCGATACGGGATTACATTGTATATGAGAAGGGAACAACAACTATGTAGTCATTTGGTAGTAACAATTCTTGAGTGGTAGCGATGATGGTGAACATGAACATCGGCCCGGCGATGAAGGTCGTCATGATGGAAGCAGGCAATTGACAAGCGAGATCAGCGTGGAGGCGGCGGTTGGCGGCGGCTAGCGGCGGTGGTTGACAACCGTCGAGTGGCGGCGCAATTGTGCTTGGAGGATCTTTAGAGCTCTCTCCTCTCTCTTGCTTCACCCCTCATATGAGGAATGAGGGGCTATTTATAGATTGGAGGAGTGGCGTCTCTATAAATACATGCAAAATCCGAACCACTCCTCTCCATCGGACGGCTCATGATGATTCCCTTGATCATATGATGTATTTTGTGTATTTGAATGCTCAAATGAAGTCAGAATTATGAGATCTTGGCTCATTAGATCCAGCTCGTCGAGACGCTCGATTTGACTATAAACACTCCATGTTTGAGAGTTATTTAGAGATTTAACATCAAAGTTTTAAGATATTTTAAGTGCTTGATCTCGACCGGTTTCTTGAGGATCAACTTGCTTTTGACATCAGATTCGTGCTTCATTGGTAGAATTTTGGTGTCA
>JAKCPB010000964.1:0-67171 GCA_021442155.1 Cymbidium sinense
TGTGGAATTTAGAAAGAATGGTAGCCTTTGGGCTAATTTTATGATGGAAAAATATTATCAAGGTAAACACCCTCTTACTACTTATAAAGTTGGTAACTCTCCAGTTTGGAAAAGGCTTTGCTCCATTAAATTGGTTGTTGAATCCTTAATATCTTGGTGTATTCATTCAGGTTCTTCTTTTGGAAAGACAATTGGATTGGCAATGGCTCTAATCACTCCCTTTTATCTACACACTCTACTGTTGTTATCAAAGTTAACTCTTTTTAGCTTAATAACAATTGGAATAAAAAGAAACTTGAGAATGACATTCCTATTCCTTTTTTTTTTATAAGTTTTGCAACATCGCTATCTTTTCTATTAAACTGGATCAAATTCATTTCAATCTCTCTTACAATGGTGATTTCATTATTAAAGAGGTTTGGAATTTTATTAGAACACCTCTAATGTTTTCATTAAACTTTGGAACATTATCATTCCCATTTATTATTTTGTTTTAGCTTGGAAGATTTTGAATTAATTCGTCCCTATTCTCTAGCTTAAAGGGTTTTATTTACCTTCTAAGTGCTATAGTTTCTTTCATATTGAATATGTTAATCATGTTTTTTGTCATTGGTGCTATTGCTTCCAAACATTGGATATGGTATGATTATTTATTTAACATTAACTATTTTCATGGCTCTCTTTCATTATATCAACTTCTTGAAGTTTATTTCCTTGTGAAAGGACATATCAAAGTTTTAATTGCTATTACCCATAATTGGTTCATTTGGATGGATAGAAATGATGTTAAATATCATGGTATCCCTATGAACCATAGGATCCTAGAACTAAAGAAGAAATTCATGCTTTTTTAATGCAAATTTAATTAATAATCTTCACTTTGGAGGTTAAAATTTGTGGCTAAAAAATTGGGCATTAGTTTGCATGATGATCCTTCCTACAAGAGTAATAGGATGATATATTGGATTAAGCCTAAAAAAAATTTATTAAGATCAATACTGATGGTTATGTTTCCCCAAACAAATATGGCTATGGCAGAATTCTTAGGGATTTTAAAGGTACTATCATTTGTGCTTTTGCCTACCCCCTCAAAGCTTGTTCTATTATTTATGTTGAGCTCATAGCTATTAACAAAGCTATTGATATTTGTTTGAGCAAAGGCCTCTTTAATATTTGGATTGAAGTTGATGCTCTTCTTCTACTTGATATGCTTAATAATAAAAAATGGGGAATGCAGACTTATTTTATCTTCGTAATCACACTAAGAAGCTTCTTTCTCAAGTTTACTACAAAATTTTTCACATTCTTAGTGAAGGTAATGCTTATGCTGATTTCCAGGCTAATTTTGAAGGGGAATTAAATGAGATCACTTTATTTGATAACCATAGCTTACCTAAGCATCGTATTGATGCAAATCTGGATAACGATTGCCTTACCAGATTTTATCCTTCTACTATTTTGTTGGTTTTTTTTTTATGGTCGTTTTATTATTTTTTGGTTGTTTATTTTGTGCTTTTCTCACCGGAAGTGATTTTTTGTTGAGTTTATTACTATACTTAAACCCCTTCCTCTTAACCCCATTCCATACTTGGGGACTCTTTTTTTGGGTGGCAGTGGTATAATTGATTTCCCATGCTCTAAGACTGGTAATTTTCTTTCTATGGCTCATACTATGCATCTTTTGTCACACAACTAGTGATGTTTTAGGGTCTCCTATTAGGTTATGGCAGTGCCCATTTTTGGCCTAGCCTTTTTATTAATGGATGTTGGGTTTGCCTCTAGTTTTGGTGGTTATGGATTATTGAATTGGATTTTTTATTCTTATGGTTTAGTTCTTCTTTATTTGCTTCTCCCATTTGGGTGGTTATTTTGGGTGGTTATTTTTTCATGGCTGCTATTGGCCTCTTCTAGCTTAGCCTTCTCTTTCTCACCTATTTCTAAATTGTTTACTTTATCATTTTTCCTTTGTAGTGTTTTGCAAATTTCTTTTGTAGGTTGGAACTTCACAGATGGAATAATCTTCACTCAGTCAACTCAAGTACTATTGATGTGGATCTTACTTATCTTGACTTCTCAAAGGGATCATGAGCTGCTACTGACTAGTCTTTTTATTGCTTTCTTGAGTTATATTAGTCTTATTTTGGGTCTTTTATCTTTTGCTTTTAAGTTATTATATTTGATCTTAAATTTTTTTTCCATTGTACTTAGATGGGGGTTTGGCTCTTTAGGTTTCTTTTTCTTCTGTGAGCAGTTGAACTTTGAGCTTTACCCCTTTTAATGACATTGTACCCTTTATTTTTATGGTATTAAAATTCTAACTTTCCTAAAAAGACTTAAAACACTAACCACAAACACTAAACCCTAAACCTAAATCTAAAAACTGAAAACCTAAACTAAATAAAATAAAACCTAAAAAAATAAATCAATATACCTAAATCAAAATACAATAAAACCTAAACTAACACTAAACCTAAACTTAAACCTAAACTAAAAAATTAAATAAAAATTAAAAAAATAAAAAACTAAAATAAATGAAATGAAACCTAAACTAAACTAAAAAATAAAAAAATAAACAAAACAAAACTAAAATTAAAATAAAATAAAATAAACATAAAAGAAATAAAATAAAACCTAAAACCAAAAATAAACCTAAAAAATAAAAAAAAATAAAACTTAAACCAAAAACCTACCTAAAATAAAATAAAAATAAACTTACCTAAACTAAAATAAATAAAACCTAAACCTAATCTGAGAATAAAATAAATCATAACCTAGCGTGAAACAAAATAAACTAAAAGACCTAAACCTAAACTAAAAATAAAACCTTAAAATAAACCTAAAATAAAACTATAACTAAACCTAAAAAAATAAAATAAAAGAACAAACCTAAAACCTAAAGAAAAATAAAACCTAAACCTAAAAAAATAAATAAAATAACTAAACTAAAAAAATAAACCTAAACCTAAAATAAAATAAAAAAACTAAAATAAAGACTAAAAATAAAAACTAAAATAAAAAAAAATAAAAAAATAAAATAAAAAAATAAAATAAAAATTAAAATAAATAAATAAAACTAAATAAACTAAATAACTAAAACCTCTTGGTTTAAATAATTTAAAATAAAACCCTAAACCTAAAATACCATAAACTAAACCTAAACAAACCAAACCCAAACCAGGAACCCAACCACAAACCTGAGCCACTGACCACACCTACAAAATACAACCTAAACCTTAAACCCCAGACCCTAAACCATAAATGCTGCGGGTTAAAACGCGAAAACTAAATAAAACCTAAAATAAATAAATAAATAAACCAAATAAAATAAAATAAAATAAAATAAATAAAACCTAAAATTAAACTAAACCCACTAAACATAAAACTAAAATATAATGAAATAAACTAAAATAAAATAAAATGTAAACTAAAACAAAATAAACCTAAAATAAAACCTAAATATAAAATAAAACTAAAGAAAATAAAAATAAAATAAACCTAAAATAAAGTAAAATAAAAATAAATAATAAACTTAAAATAAACATAAAAATAAAACCTAAACCCTAAACTAAAAAAATGTAAATCTAAACAAAATAAAATAAACCTAAAAAATAAAATAAACTAAAATAAACTAACCTAAAAAACTAGATTAAATTAAAATAAACCTAAACTAAACAAAAATAAACTAAACTAAATATTAAACCTAAAATTAAAATAAAACCTAAAATCTAAACCTAAAAAAATAAAACCTAAACATAAAAAATAAAATTAAAATAAATAAAAAAATAAACATAAACTAAACCTAAACTAAAATAAAATAATGCTAAAATAAATAAACCTAAAATAAATAAACTAAACTAAATAAAGCTAAAATAAACCTAAATAAAACAAAATTAGAATAAATAAATAAAATAAACTAAATAAACCTAAACCCTAATTTACTTAATTTAAAAATGAAACCTAAACTTAAAATAAACCTTAAACCACAAACCTAAACCATAATAAAATCCTTAACCTTAAACCCTAAACCAAACCCACCCTAAACCCTAAATCCAAATTAATCATAAACCCTAAACCCTAAACCTAAACCCTAAACCCTAAACCCTAACCCTCAAAAACCTAAACCTTAAACCCTAAACCCTAAACTTATTTTCACTTTTTGGCCTGAGTTGGGTTATGTTTTTGACCTCTTGCTTTTGGGTGGGCCTAGGGGTTGCTACCTAGTGGTTCCTTTTTTTCTAGCCTGGGTTGGCTTGGCTTTTTTAGCTTGGTGGATGTTGTCTTCTCTACCTTGTTACTCTGGTTGTTGTTGGATGAGATGGCTTCTGCTCTAGCTTTATTTTATTTTCTGCACTAGTTGGTTTGTTGGCTCTCCTCTTAAACTTGAATTATTTTTTGCAAGTTTTTCATGGTTGGATGGGTGGCCTTCCTAGTGGGAACTACTGTTGGTTGTTGCCAATCTGAACCACCTTTTGTAAAATTTCCTAGATACTTTTTTGTGTTGCCTCCTAGTTCTTTATTATTTATTACTGGATCCTTCTTTTGCCTTGGTTTTGTATTTGGTAATTCTTGTGAGGTTAGCCTCTACTGGGTGCATTATTTACAACATATTTTGGGTTATTATTATGCTTTCTGTTGGGTTAATCTCTTTTGCAAAGGAAGTTTGGTTTTTTGTCAAGTCCAGGCTAGCTACTGTTGTTGCCTTTTTATTATTTTGGTGCTTCTTTTGGACCTCTATTGTATGGTGCTTTGTTATTTTTCTGCTTTTCCTTGGCTACTGAGGATGCTTCTTTTGTTGGTTATGGGCTATTCTCTGGTGGTTGCCTTAGGGATGATTTATGTAGCTGGTTTGGTTGAAGGACTTTTAGTTGTCCTTGGAATCTTGGTTGGTTGATTTTTTTTTCTTTATTGATCTTTTCCTTATTCTTGGATAATTTGTTGGAGCCTTTTGTAGTGTCGACCGAACCTTTATTGATCTTTTTAGATTTGACTTTCTATTTTCTAGTGGTTGGTGCCTTCTTTTGGCCTCCTTTTGTGTGACTATTTTGTGTTTTCTTGATTTGCACTGGCTGCAGCTTATGTTTCCTTGAGTTGATGGTTTCATTTCTGAGCTGTTTAGTCATTTCTGGTTGCTCACCTTAGTTTGGCTTAGTGACTGCTACATGTTGGGACTTTAGCTTGAGGGATCCAATCTTGGTTTTGTTGGCTATTTATCTGTTAATTAGCATGAGTCTGGTGGTTGCTGACTACTGGTTCTGGGTTTTCCCTAGTTTGGTGCTTAGATGGGTATTTGGATAATGGTTGTTATTAGTGTTTTGACTTTGTTCTAGCCTCTCTCTTAGTTATTGTGATTAGTCTATTGTGGTTTTTTTTTGGTGGTTTGGTTGCTACTTGGTTGTTGCCTGGTTGCTCTTTGTTAAATGGTGCGGGATCTAGAACTCTATGGACTATTGGCCTTGGAGGTTTGCGTGTATCAGGTATGCTAGCTATAATGGCTTTGATGTTACTCACCTCTTCTCTGTGGTTCGTAGAATTACATATGCTTGTAACCCTTCTTTATGAAGTTTGGATGCTCATATGTATTGTTACCCCTTGAGATGAACCTAACTGAGCCTAAGCCATCTCTTTCTCAGCTCTCTCCTTTTCCTCTCTTTATCCTTATCCTTTTTAGTTATGACTTTTGTAGTTGTAGTGTGTTGTAGATTTCTTTTATAGGTTGGAATTTTACAGAGGGAATGGTCATTACTCAGTCAACCCAAGTGATGTTGTTTTGGATCTTGCTTATCTTGCTTTCTCAAAGAAATCATGAACTATTGCTCATTAATTCTTTTACTATTTTCTGGATTTGTTTTAGTCTTACTCTATATATTTTTCTCTTATCCTTTTAAGCTATTGTATTTTCTCTTCAGTTTTGTTTTCTTTTTTTAATGTACTTAGATGGGAGTTTAGCTCTTTGGGTTTCTTGTAGCTCTGAGAGGACTAGAATTTTATATCTTTACCCCTTTTAAGTACATTGTATCTTTTCCCACTATGGTAATAAAAATCTAACTTCCCCCTCCCCTCCCCACCCCCAGCACAACCCCTAAAATCCTAACCCTAAACCCTAAACCAAACCCTAAATCCTAAACTCTAAACCCTACAAACCTAAAACCCCAAACCCTAACCCTAAACCTAAGGCATAAACTCTACCTAAACCAGGCATAACACACCACAAACCCTAAACAGCAGTAAACCCTAAACCCTAAAACAACCTAAACCCTAAACCTGACCTCAGAACCATAAACCTAAACCTAAAGTAATTAAATAAATTAAAATAAACCTAAACCACCTAATAAACCTAAACTAAACCTAAACATTAAGAATGTAGAACTGACATCATCAGGTCGCAGATCACGGAGATGGAGGTGAGAGGAGGTGGATGTTAGTGCGTGGTGGGGATTTGGAGGTAGTGGATATAGGTGGTATGAGGTGTGGTGCTTATGGAGCGGGAGGGGGATGGAGGTTCTGAGGTGGTGGTGGAGGGAGATTGAGGGGTATGATGGTGGATCCACTCGGTGTGGTTATGATGAGAATTGGAAAGCTAGAATGATCTTTTCTTTATCGAACTATCTTTACAGTAGAGACTTTTCTAGTAATTAAGGGTTTTTCATTTACTCTATGCCTGCTTAATTTTGATCTATGTTGTCTCTTGTCTCTTAGAAAACTTCATGAGTTACTTGGTTGATGAAATCGAAAAGAAAAAATGTTGAATCTGAATTTGTTCTTTGTTAAAAAAAACCAAAAACCCTAAACCCTAAATTAAAACCTGAACCTTAAACCTAAAACCAAAACCCTAAACCCTAAACCCTAAAACACAGACTCTAAATCCTAAATGCTTAAACCTACTAAAAAACCCTAAATCCCTAAATCCTAAACCCTAAACCACTAAACCCACCACCCTAAACCTAAACTAAACTAAACCCACTAAAAACCTAAACTAAATAAATAACTAAAATAAAATAAATAAACAAACTAAAAAAATAAAATAACATAAAATAAAATAAAACCTAAACTAAACTAAACCAAACTTAAAGACTAAAAGATAGATATTAAAAAAAAGACAAATAAAATAAATAAAATAAAACTAAATAAAAATAAATATAAAATAAAATAAATAAAATAAATAAAACTAAATAACCTAAAATAAATTAAAAATAAATAAAACTTAAACTCTAAAATAAAAAAAACTTAAACCTAAAGTAAAATAAAATAAACCTAAACCTAAACTAAAATAAACTAAGCTAAAATAAATTAAACCTACAAACCTAAAATAACTAAACCTAAAATAAAATAAAATAATATAAAATAAACCTAAACTAAAAAAATAAAACCATAAAATAAACCAAAAAATAAAAACCTAAACCTAAAAAATAAAACAAAATCTAAATGTAAACCTAAAATAAAAAATAAAACTAAACCTAAACATAAACTTAAAAAATTAAAATAAAATAAAACATAAAATAAATAAACTAAAATAAAATAAAATAAACCTAAATAAAATAAAAAATAATAAAATAAAAATAATACTTAAACTAAATGGGGTTTACTTAATTCAAAAATTAAAATCCTAAAATTAAAAGCACTAAAACCTAGCTATAAAAGACCAGGCCAGACCCAATCCCTACCATTTGAAGACCTGCCCTAAAACCAAATCCTAGAGCCTTAAATCTTTAAGCCATAAAGGCCAAACTTAGGCTAAACTAAATAAATAAAAAATAAAATAAAAACTAAACTGATAAAACAAACATAAAATCAGATAAAATAAAACTAAAACTAAACTAAAATAAAATAAATAAAAACCTCAGTAAACTAAAAAAATAAACTTAAAATAAAACATAAAATAAAATAAAAAACAAAATGTAAAATAAAAATAAAATAAACCTAAAATAAAATAAAATAAAAACTAAATAAAAAACCTAAAAAAAAACCTAAAATAAAAAAAATAAAACCTAAACCCTAAAATAAAATAAAATAAATAAACTAAAACCAAAACCAAAATAAACTAAAGTAAAATAAATAAAACCTAAACCTCACTAAAATAAAACTAAACCTAAACTAAATGGAATTAAATAAACTAAAATAAACTAAACCTAAACTAGAAAATAAAATCTAAAATAAACCTAAAACTAAAACTAAAAAATAAAATAAAACCAAAACCTAAACCTAAAAATAAAAATAAAACCTAAACCTAAAATAAAATAAAAATAAAACTAGAAGTAAACAGACCTAAACTAAACCTAAAATATAAACTAAAATAAAACCTAAAATAAAATAAAATGAGATAAAATAAAAATAAAAAAATATTCCTAAATAAAAAATAAAAAAAAAGTAAACTAAAATAAAGAAAAATCAACTAAAAATATGTAAACCTAAACCTTTCGGTTTGTAATTAACAAAAAAGAAAATATTTAAATTAAACATACCTAAACCTAAATACAAATCCTAAAATAAACCCCAAACCTTAAAACCATAACCTAAATCTAAATTAACAAAACCCAACTTTAAACTCTAAACTAATGCTAAACCCTAAACAAACCTACTAAACCCTCAAAAAAACCCAAAACCATACACTAAACCAAACCCTAAACCTAAACCAACCACAAACCATAAACCTAAACCACTAAACTTATTTTCACTTTTGGACTTGGGTTGGGTTATGTTTTGAACTTTTGGGTTGGCCTGGTGGTTGCAACTTGGTGATTCCTGTCTTTCCAGCCTTGGTTGGCTTGGTTTTTTTGACCTTGTGGCTACTGTCTTCTCTATCTTGTTACTCTAGTTGCTGGTGGATGAGATGTTTCTGCTCTACCTTAATTTTGTTTTCTACATTAGTTGGTTAATCAGCTCTCCTCTTGAACTCAAATTATTTTTTACTAGTTGATGGTTTCATTTCTGAGTTATTTAGTCATTTATGGTTTCTCACCCTGGTTTGGCATGATGGTACTTCTTATGACTTTGGCTTGAGGGCTCCCTATCTTGGTTGATTTGTTTTGCTAATGGATGGGTCTTGGTTTGGAACTTTTCCTTTGAATAATGGTTGTTGTTGGTGTTCTATCTTTTCTCTCTCTCTTATCATGATTAGTCTATTATAGCTTTTCTTTGGTGGTATGGCTACCAGCTAGTTGCGAGCTGATTGCTCTTTGTTAAATGGTGTAGGATCTGGAACTCTATGGATTGCTGGCCTTGGATATTTTCTTGTATCGGTATCGGCTATGATGGCTTTGATCACCTCTTCTCTCTCTGGTTGGTAGCATTTATGATTGTAACCCTTCTTTATAAAGTTTGGATGCTCATATGTATTTCCTTGAGTTGATCCTAATTGAGCCTGAGCCTACTCATTATCAGCCCTCTCCTTTTCCTCTCTTTATCCTAATCCTTTTAGCTATGACTTTTTCCTTCATAGTATTTTGCAGATTTCTTTTATAAGTTGGAACTTTATAAAGGGAATGGTCATTACTCAGTCAAGCCAAGCGTTGCTGTTGTGGATCTTGCTTATCTTGCTTTCTCAAAGGAATCATGAACTCTCTACTCATCCTTTTAATGATTTCAAGATTTTTTTAGCCTTACTATGTCTTTTTCTATTATGCTTTTTTATTCTATATCTTTTCTTTTCTAATGTACTTAGGTGGGAGTTTAGCTCTTTAGGTTTCTTGTAGCTCTGAGAATAATAGAATTTTAGAGCTTTACCCCTTTTAAGGACATTATATCTTTTCCTTTTATGGTAATAAAATTCTATCTTTCCTCAAAAAAAAAAACTAAAACTTAAACCCTAAACCCTAAGCTCTAAACCCTAACCCTAAATCTTAAACCCTAAACCTAAACTAAAAGTAACTAAACAAACTAAAAAATAAGTTTAAAACCTACAATCTAATAAACTGAAACTTAAATCTAAATGCTAAGAATGTGTAGAACATTGACGACATGAACATCATCATCAACTAGGCGCAGTCAAGATTTGGTGCATGAGGGGAAGATGGAGGCTGCGATTATCGTAGTGGTGGTGCAGGATTTGGAGGTGCTGGTGGATATGGAGGTCTTAGTCAGAGCAGTGGTGGTTATTGAGGCGGAGGAGCGTTTAGCGTGGTTGTGGAGTGATGGATCGGGGATATGATGGTTGATCTCGCAACTCGAGAGGATGGGTTGGTTCTGATGGGAACTAGAAAAACTAAAGAATGGTTGATTCGATCTGCTACTTGTGGAACTGTGCATTTATAGTAGAGATGGTTCTAGTTATCTAGGGTTTTCAATTTGCTCTATGCATGCTCATTTTATCTATGTTGTCCTTGTGTCTTAGAAAACTTGGTGTGTTACTTGGTTGATGAAATCAAAAGAAGAAATGATGAATCTAAATTTGTTCTCTTAAAAAAACCAAAACCCTAAACCCAACTAAAACCCTAAACCTAAACCTAAACCTTAACCCTAAACCAAAACCCAAAACCTTAAACCTAAACCTAGTCCCAAACCCCAAAATCTAAACCTAAACAAACCTAAACACTAAACCCTAAACCAAACTAAACCATAAACCTAAAACCAAACCTAGCACAAACCTAAACCACAAAAACTAAATAAAACTAAAAAAACCTAAAAAAGAATAAAAAACCAAAATAAAATAATATAAACCTAAACCTAAACCTAAAAAGAAAATAAAAAATAAAACTAAATCTTAAATAAAATAAATAAATACTTAAAAAAATAAAAAACCTAAATAAAATAAACCTAAAATAAAAAAATAAACATAAAATAAAATAAAATAAAATAAAAACTAAATAAAAACCTAAAAATAAAAAAAAAACCTAAAATAAATTAAAAAATCTAAAAAACTTAAAAAAAAAATAAAATAAAAAAATAAATAAACTACTAAAATATAAAAAACTAAACTAAAATAAACTAAATCTAAACCTAAACCTAAAATAAAAATAAAATAAACTAAAATAAACTAAATTAAAAAATAGACCAAATAAACCTAAATTAAAAAAATCAAAACCTAAAAAAAAAATAAAAACATAAACCTAAACCTAAAAATTAAAATAAAATCTTAACCTAAAAAATAAAATAAAACAAAACTAAATTAAAATAAAACTTAAACATAAATATAAACTAAAATAAAACCTAAACTAAAATAAATAAACCTAAAATAAATAAAATAAATAAATAAATAAAATAAACTAAATAAAATAAAAAATAAAATATACTAAAATAAATAAAAATTAACTAAATAAACCTAAACTACTAATTTAATTAATTTAAAATAATAGAATAAAATCACCTTAAACCTAAATACAAAAACTAAAACCACAAATCACAAATCCTAAACCTACCAAAACTAAACCATAAACCTAAAACCTAAACCAAAAATCTAAAAATCTAAGCTAAACTAAATAAAAAAATAAATATAAATAAAACTAAAACCTAAAAAAAAATAAAACTAAACTAAAAAATTAAAATTAAAATTAAAACCTAAACCTAAACCTAAAAAATATAATAAAACCTAAACATTAACCTAAAATTAAAATAAATCTTAAACCTAAATATAATAAATTAAAATAAACTTAAACTTAAAATAATTAAAATTAAATAAAATAAAATAAAATAACTAAATAAAAAAATAAACTAAAATAAATAAAAAAAATAAACTAAATAAACTAAATCTTAGTTTACTTAATTTAAAAAATAAATAAAATAAAATAAAAAACCCTAACCCTAAACTGGTTATTCTTTTCCCTTGGTTTTCTGTTTGGTTATTCTCCTAAGATTAGCCTCTGTTGGATGCGTTGTTTGAAGCACTTTTTGTGTTGTTATTATGCTTCATGTCAGGTTGGGCTTTGTTGCTAGGGAAGTATTGTTTTTTGGCTGGTCCTGGTTAGCTTGCTATTGTTACCTTTCTATGATGGATGTGCTTCTTTTGGACCACTGTTCTGTGGTGCTTTGTTGGTTTTCTGCATTTCCTTGGCTGATGGGGATGCTTTCGTTGTTGGTTGCTTATGATGGGTTGCTCTCTGGTGGTTGCCTTGTGGTTGTTTTACTTAGCTGGTTTTGTTGGAGGAGTTTTAGTTGTCGTTGGCATCATGGTTGGTTGATTTTTTCCTTGTTGGTCTTTTCCTTCTTCTTAGACAATTTGCTGGAGCCTTCTATTATGCTTGCCGAACCTTTGTTGATCTTTTTGGATTGAACTTTTTAGTTTCTGGTGGTTGGTGGCTATCTTTGGTCCCCTTTTATGTGGATGTTTTGTCTTCTAGTGATATGCAGTAGTTACAGCTTATGTTTCCTTTAGTTTATGTTATCATTTCTAAGCTATTTAGTCATTTTTGGTTGCTCACCATAGTTTGGCTTGGTGACTTCTACTTATTAAGACATTGGCTTGAGGGCACCTATCTTGGTTTTATTGGTTGTTTATCTTTAATTGGCATGGTGTTTGCCAAGGTAGTTCTAGTTTTTCCTGGTGGTTTTGGCTGTTGTCGTCTTGTTTTAATGTGTGTGATCCGGAACTGGGGATTATTCGCCATGGATGTTTGCTTGTATCAAGTATGTTGTCTATGATGGCTTTGATGTTACAAACCTCTTCTCTCTGGTTGGTAGCATTACATATGATTGTAACTCTTCTTTATGAAGTTTGGATGCTCATATGTATTGTTGCCCCTTGAGATGACCCTAACTGAGCTTGAGCCTTCTCGTTCTCAGCTCTATCCTTTTCCTCTCTTTATCCTTATTCTTTTTTGCTATGACTTTTGCCTTTGTAGGGTTTTGCAGATTTCTTTTACAGGTTGAACTTTACAGAGGGAATGGTCATTACTGAGTCAAGCCAAGCGATGTTGTTGTGGATCTTGCTTATCATGCTTTCTCAAAGGAATCATGAACTACTACTGACTCATTCTTTTATTATTTTCAAGAATTTTTTAGTCTTACTCTCTCTTTTCTCTTATGCTTTTAGTTGAATTTGCTTTATTTTCTTTTCTTTTCTAATGTACTTAGATGGGGGTTTATTAGGTTTCTTATAGCTCTAAGAGCAGTAGAATTTTAGAGCTTTACCCCTTTTAAGGACATTCTATTTTTACCTTTTATGGTATTAAAATTCTAACTTTCTAAAAACAAAAACCCTAAACAACCCTAAACCCTAAACCCTAAACCTTAATCATAAACCATAATACTCAAAACCTAAACCCTAAACCCTAAACCTAAACCTAAACCCTAAACCTAAAACCTAAACCCTAAACCCTAAACCCTAAAAACCCTAAGCACTAAACAGTAAACCCTAAAACCCTAAACCATAAACCCTAAAACTTAAACCTAAATTAAAAAAATAAAATAAAATAAAATAAAAACCTAAACTAAAACCTAAACCTAAACCTAAATAAATAAACCTAAACCTAAAAATAAAATAAAATAAAATATAAAACTAAATTAAAATAAAGTTAATAAAACCTAAACTAAACTAAAAATTAAATAAACCTAAAATAAAACTAAATAAAATAAAACTAAACTAAAATAAAAAAATAAAACAAATATATAAAATAAAAAACTAAACAAAATAAAACTTAAACTAAAAAATAAATAAAATAAATAAAAAAATAAACCTCTAAAATAAATAACCTAAACCTAAACCTAAAAATATATATATATATAAAAACAAAACCTAAACCTAATAATAAAAAAAACCTACACCTAAAAAATAAAATAAAAATAAAACTAAACTAAAAAATAAACCTAAACCTAAACCTAAACTTAAAAAAAAACTAAAATAAAAAACCTAAACTAAAATAAATAAACCTAAAATAAATAAACTAAACTAAATAAAAATAAAAATAAACCTAAATAAAAATAAAAAATAAATAAATTTAAATAAATAAAACATAAACTAAATAAACCTAAACCTACCAGATTACTTTTTTTTTTTTAACAAAAACACTAAACCCTAAACCTTAAACCCTTAACCCTATACCCTAAAACCTTAAACCCTAAATCATAAACCCAAAACCCTAAACTCTAAATCATAAAACCTAAACTTATAACCGTAAACCTTAAACACTAAACCCCTAAACCTACAACCCTAAACCCTAAACATTAAACCTTAAACCTTAAAAATACCTTAAACCTTAAACCCTAAACCCTTTACTTCTTTCTGTCAGAATCAAACTCTTGGCCATTCAGAGAATCGATCCACGGTGCTAAAGAAACTTTCAATATTGATAGCCATCTATCTTATAGCTCAACCTATGGGGCTTTCAAGGTCTAACTAGATCTATTTGGGAGATCGCTAATGTAATTCTTTCTATCATTTCATGCCTTTTATGAAAGAAAACTCTTTCTGACAAAAAAGTCATTAAAACCCTAAACCCTAAACTCTAAATCCTAAACTAACCCTAAACCATAAACACCCCTATAACCCTAAACCCTAAACCCTACAACCCTAAACTCTAAACCCTAAACCATAAACCCTAAACCCTAAACCATAAACTCTAAATCAGTCTAAACTCTAAACCTAAACCTAAAACTAAACCCTAAACTATAAACCTAAACCTTAAACCCAAAATAAACTAAACCTAAACCTAAAACTAAACCTAAACATTAAACCCTAAACATTAAACCCTAAACCATAAACTAAACCCTAAAACCTAAACCCTAAACCTTAAACTAAACCCTAAAACCATAAACCTAAAGCTAAAACTAAACTAAACCTCCTAAACCTTAAACCCTAAACCTAAAAAAAGCATAAAACCTAAACCCTAAACCTAACCTAAACCCTAAACCCTAAACCCCAAACCTTAAACCTAAACCTAAAGTAACTAAATAAATTAAAAAACCTAAACCCTAAAACCTAATAAACCTAAACCTAAACCCCATAAGAATGGATAACCTGACGGAACATCACCGACAAGCTCAGTCTAAATCTAGCAAGAGAGGCAAGAGCTACAATTATCAAGTGGTGGTGGGGATCCGAGGCCTGGATATGGAGTGGCCGAGAAGTGGTGGTTATGGAGGCAGGAGGAGCGATGGAGGTTACAGTCGTGGTGGTGATGGAGGGAGAGATCAGGGATATGATGGTGGATCCCGCTACTCGAAAGGCCAGGGTGGTTCCAATAAGAACTGGAGAAATTGAATAACGATTGATCCAATTTACTGCTTATGGAACTGTGTCTTTACAATAGAGAAAGATGGTTAGTTACCTAGAGTTTTGATTTGCTCATCTGCCATTTTTTTTATCTATGTTGTTGTGTCTTAGAAAACCTGGTGTGTTACTTGGTTGATGAAATAAAAGAAGAAATGTGGAATCAATTTGTTCTCAATTAAAAAAATCCAAAAACTCTAAACCCTAAACTAAAACCTGAACCCTAAACCTAAAACCTAAACCTTAAACCTTAAACCCGAAACCCTAATCCCTAAAACCATACACCTATAATAATTAACCCTAAAACAAAATAAAATAAAAAATGAAATAAAATAAAAACCTAAACTTAAACCAAAAAATAAAATAAAATAAAAAGTAAAAAACTAAACTAAAATAAAATAAATAAAAACCTAAGCTAAACTAAAAATAAAAACCTAAATAAAATAAAAACTAAACCTAAAATAAAAAAATAAACCCAAAATAAAAACTAAATAAAAACCTAAACCTAAAAAATAAACCTAAAAATAAATAAAAATAAAACATAAATCCTAAACTAAAAAAAACCTAAACCTAAACTGTAATAAACATAACTAAAATAAATAAAACCTAAAATAAACTAAACTTAAACCTAAACCTAAACTAAATAAAATAAAATAAACTAGAAATAAACCTAAACCTAAATTAAAAAATAAAACCTAAAAATAAAAAATTTAAACCCTAAACCTTAAAAAATAATATAAAAACCTAAACCTAAATCTAAAAAAAAACATATAACCTAAACCTAAAAAATAAAATAAAAATAATACTATACTAAAAAGTAAACCTAAACTTAAACCTAAAATTAAAAAATAAACTAAAATAAAAAAACCTAAACTAAAATAAATAAACCTAACATAAATAAACTAAACTAAATAAAAATAAAAACAAACCTAAATAAAAAATAAAATATAAAATAAACTAAAATAAAAAAATAAACTAAATAAACCTAAACCTACCAGTTTACTTAATTAAAAAATAAAAAAAACTTAAACCCTAAACCCTAAACCTTAAACCCTAAATCCTAAACCCTAAACCTAAAAAAATAAAAATAAAAAAAATAAAACTAAATTAAAATAAAATAAATAAAACCTAAACAAAATTAAAAAAAATAAACCTACAAATAGAAAACCTAAATAAAATAAAAATTATATGTAAAATACAAATAAAATAAGTCTACAAAAATAAAATTAGATAAAAACTAAATAAAAATCTAAACCTAAAAAACCTAAATATTAAACCTAAAAATAAATAAAAAGTAAAACTTAAACCCTAAATTAAAAATAAAACCTAAACACAAAATAAACAAAGTAAAATAAACCTAAATCTAAACTAAAATAAATAAACTAAAATCTAAACCTTAACCTAAAATGAACTAAACCTTAACCCTAAACTAAATAAAATAAAATAAACTAAAAATAAACTTAAACCTAAACTAAGAAATAAAACCTAAAAAATAAACCTAAAATAAAAACCTAAAACCTAAACCTAAAAAAATAAACTAAAAACTTAACATAAACCTTAAAAAAACCTCAACCAAAAAAATTAAATAAATATAAAACTAAGTTAAAAAAAAAACATAAACCTAAGCCTAAACTTAAAAATAAACTAAAAAAAACCTAAACTAAAATAAATAAACCTAAATAAAATAAACTAAACTAAAAAAAAAATAAAAAATAAACCTAAATAAAATAAAAATAAAATGAACTAAAATAAATTAAAAAATAAACTAAATATACTAAACAAACCTACCTTTTATTTAATTTTTAAAAGAAAACCCTAAACCTAAAAACCATAAACTAAACCTAAAAAACCTTAAACCTAAAACCCTAAACCTAAAACCTAAACCTAAACCCTAAACTTAAATCTTAAACCTAAAACCATAAATAAGCCCTAAACTAAACTAACCTAAACTAAACCCTAACCTAAACTAAAACCCTAAAACCCTAAACCATAAACCCTACAACTATAAACCTAAGCTAAACTAAACCCTAAACCCTAAACTATAAACCACAAATATAAACACTAAACCCTAAACCTAAACCCTAAACCCTAAACCTAAATCCTAAACCTTCAAAACCTAAACCTAAAGAAACACTAAACCCTAAACCCTAAACCTACCTAAACCCTAAACCCTAAATCTAAACCTAAACTTATTTTACTTTTAACTTGAGCTAGGTTTTGTTTTTGATCTTTGCTTTTGGCTCTGCTTGCTCTGTGGTTCTATCTTTTAGTCTGGTTTTGGTTTGGTTGTTATATCTTCTACCTTATTACTTTGTCGGTGGATGAGATGGTTTCGCTCTAGCTTTATTCTATTTTCTACACCGACATTTATTAGCTCTCCTTTGAACTCAAATTACTTTTGCGGTTTTCATGGTTGGATGGGTTCCTAATGGGAACTATTGGTTGTTCCATTTCGGCCTTCTTTGTAGAATTTCCTCGCTTTTGGGGTTGCCTCCAAGTTCCTTTTGTTGTTGGATCCTTCTTTGCCTTGGTTTTGTGTTTACTTATTCTCTTGGATTATTACTTGGGTGCATTATTTGCAGCACATTTTATGTTATTATTATGCTTCTTATTGGGTTAGTCTTAGTAGAAAACCAACAAAGCACCATTAAACAATAGCCATTTTCCTGGCTAGCTACTGTTGTGGTCTTTCTATGGTGGTTGTGCTTCTTTTGGACCTCATGTTGTGTGGTGCTTTGTTGGTTTTCTGCTTTTCCTTGGTTAATGGGGATGCTTCTTTTATTGGTTACTTATGATGGGCTCTCTAGTGATTGCCTTATGGCTATTTTACTAAGATGGTTTGGTTGGAGGACTTTTAGTTGTCCTTGGAATCTTGGTTGGTTAATTTTTTTTTCCTTTTGTTTTGTTTCTCTATTAATTGCATGGGTCCTGTTTGTCGATGGTAGTTCGTTTCCCTAGTTTGGAGCTTGGATGGGTATTTGGAAAATGGCTGTTATGTTCTGATTTTGTTCTCTCTCTCTAGGTTATTGTGATTAGTTTGTTGTGGTTTTGATTGGTTTTCCTAGCTTTTGCTGATTGCTCTGTTAATGGTGCAAGATCTTAAACTCTATGAACTACTGCCTTGGATGTTTGCTTGTATCAAGTATGCTGGCTATGATGGCTTTGATGCTACTCACCTCTTCTCTCTAGTTGGTAGCCTTACATATGATTGTAACCCTTCTTTATGTAGTTTCGATGCTCATATTATTCTTACCCCTTGAGCTGATCCTAACTAAGCCTGAGCCTACTCTTTCTCAACTCTCTCTCCTTTTCCTCTCTTTATCCTTATCCTTTTTAGCTATGACTTTTGCCTTTGTAGCATTTTGCAAATTTCTTTTACAGGTTGGAACTTTACAAACTGAATGGTCATTACTCAGTCAACCCAAGTGTTGTTGTTGTCGATCTTGCTTATCTTGCTTTCAAAGGAATCATGAACTCGACTCATCCTTTTATTATTTTAGGATTTGTTTTAGTATTACTTTGTCTTTTCTCTTATGCTTTTTTATTTGTTGTATTTTCTCTTTTTTGCTTTCTTTTCTATTAGATAGGGGTTTAGCTCTTTAGGTTTCTTATTGCTCAAGCGTAATTTTAGAGCTTTAGCCCTTTTAAGGACATTGTATCTTTCCTTTTATGATAATAAATTCTAACTTTCTGAAAAACAAATCCTAAATCATAAAAACCTAAACCATAAAACTAAACCCTACAAATCCTAAACCCTAACCCTAAACCTAAAGCCTAAACCCCTAAACCCCAAACCCTGACCACAAAATAAAAAAACTAAACCCTAAAAAATAAAATAATAAAATAAAAGAATAAAATAAGATAAATAAACCTAAACTAAACTAAATGTTAAAGACATTGCTAAAATTGGGCTAAATAAAATAAAATATAAAGATAAGATAAGATAAGAGCTAGATAAATGACCTAAAATAAATAGATAATGATAGAGGCCTGGGACAGATGTGACCTGGGCCAGCCCAGGCCTGGGCTGACCTGGGCCAAGAGGCCTGAGCTGGGCAGGCACTGAGGCCCTGGGCCAAGCCCCAAGATCCTGGTTAGGCTCTCTTAAAGATAAGGCCGATCCCTGAGCCCTGGGCCCTGAGCTCTAAAGGCCTGAGCCCACTGGGCCACAGAGCTGAGCCACTGAGCCTGGGCCACTGAGCCTGTGCCCTAAGACTGAGCCCATGGGCCAGGCAAGAAACCACAAACCCTAATGGAGCCTTGGCTAAATAATAAAGATAAAATAAGATATAAAGCTACTAAGGCTTAAACCACTTAAAAATAATAAAATAAATAAAAGAAACTAAACTAAAATAAAATAAATAAAACCTAAAACTAAGAAGATAAAAGAAAGAAACCTAAAATAAAAACACTAAAATAAATAAAACTAAACTTAAAATAAAATAAATAAACTTAAGATAAAATAAAATAAAAACTAAATAAAAATTTTTTAACCTAAAATAAACCTAAATAAAGCCTAAAATAAATAAATAACACTAAATAAAATAAAAAAAAACTAAATAAAAAAAAATAAAATAAAATAAAATAAACTAAACCTAAAATAAAAATGTAAATAAAGATAAATAAAACCTAAACTAACCAAAATAAATAAACCTACTAAAACTAAATAAAATAAATAAAACACTAAAATAAATAAAATAAATAAACTAAACTAAATAAAATAAATATATAGATAAATGATAAATAAATAAATAAAAAATGATCTAGGCCTCGGTTTGCTTGATAAACACTGAGCCCTGAGCAAGACCTGCCCTGAGCTCTGGGCACTGAGGCCACACCTGAGCCCTGGGCCACAAACTGGGCCTGATCCTGGAGTAGAGGCCACTGAGCTCAGGCCTGGATGACCTGAGCCCTGAGCCCAGCCCCTGGGCACGAAGGCCCTGAGCCATGGAGCCCTGGGCTTGGGCATGAGCCCAGGCCCCAGGCCAGAGGCCCCAGGCTGACAGCCCTGGGCCACTGGGCATCTGGGCCCTGAGCCCAGGCCTGGGCCCTGGGCCACAGGCCTGACAGCTGCAGACCTGGGCCTGGGCCTGACTGGTGAGCCTGAGCAGGCCCTGGGCCCCAGAGGCCTGGGCTGGGCACTGCCTAGGCCACTGAGCCAGAAAGGCTTGGGCCCTGGGCCTGCAGGCCACAGGCCCTGGGCCCCAGGCCTGAGCTGGGCCGGCTGAGCCTACCCCAGGCCCTGGGCCAAGCATAATCCAAGACCCTAATGATCTGGTCACTGGGCCTACCTCCCCAGATGTTAAACTAAATAACTAAATAATAAAATATAATCCCTAACTCACCCTAAACCCCAAACCTAAGCTAAAGTAACTAAAAAATTAAAATAAACCCAAACATTATAACTTAACTAAAGGCACATAACTATGGGTGACACCTTGATGGGGAACATCATCACTTGGGTGATAGATATGGAGGTGGGAGGTGGCAATTTTCATAGTGGTGGTGGGGATCTAGAGGTGGTGGTGGGATTAGTGTGGTTATGGAGGGGGAAGAGTGGAGGTTATAGCTGTGTGGTGGTGAGAGAATGGGATATGATGGTGGATCCACTACTAGAGTGGTAGGGTGGTTCAATGAGCGGAGAAAGTGAAGAACCAATCGATCATTGCTTATGGAATTGTGCCTTTATACTAGAAATGATTCTAGTTATCTAGGGTTTTTTATTTGCTCTATATGAGATCATTTTCTATCTATATTATCACTTATGTCTTGGAAAACTTGGTGGGTTACTTGGTTGATGAAATCGAAAAGAAGAAATGTTTAATCTGAATTTGTTCTCTATTAAAAAACTAAACCAAAAACCTAAACTAAAACTTGAACCCTAAACCTAAAACTACAACAATCCCCACCACCTAAACCCACTAAACCTCACTAAATTAAACCCCCAAATCCTACCACACCCCAATCCTCCCACCACTAATCCTCCATAAATCACCCTAAAAAGCTAAAACTTAAACTACTAAATAAAACTTAAAATAAATAAATAAAACTCATAAAAATAATAAAATGATAAAATCTTAAACTTACCTAAACCTAATCTAAACCTAAAGAAAATAAAATAAAATAAAACTAAACTAAAATAAGATAAATAAAAACTAAAGCTAAACTGAGCTAAAATATATAAAACTAAAACTAAAAATAGCTTAAAATATTAATATAAATATAAATAAATAAAAAAAATAAAATAAATAAATAATAAATAAATAAACTAAATGAACCTACCTACAGGTTTAAAAAAAAAATAAAAAATATAAAATAGACCCCCAGGCCATGAGCCAAAGAATTAACTGACCTAAAACAAAGGTGGGCTAGGCACATCCCTAGGCCTACTCAGGATCCTCTGACCTATGACCTAGGCCACTAAATGAGCCCAGGCCCTAAATCCAAAAAGGAGCCACCCAACCACAAAGGAGCCAAGCCAGCTAAATAATAAAATAAAATAAATAAATAAATCAAACCTTAAATAAATAAAACCTAAATAAGAGCCAACTCTAAAACCTAAACTGATCTAAAAATTAAAAATAAAACTAAATTAAAATATAAATAAATACTAAATTAAACTTAAAAGGATAAACCTAAACTAAAACCTAAATAAAAAATAAAAAAACTAAGCATAAAATAAAATAAAATATACCAAAAGAAATAAAATAAAACTAAATAAAATCCCTGATACAAATAAAAAAATAAATAAATAAAAACCAAATAAAATAAACTAATAAAAAAAAATAAAATAAACCTAAAATAAAATAAATTAAACTAAAATAAATAATAACCTAAACCTAAAATAAACTAAACTTAAACCTAAACTAAATAAAATAAACCTAAACTAAAATAAATCTAAAACTTTAGATTCAACAAAAGAAAATAAACCTAAATAAACCTAAAACTTAACTTAAAAAAAAATAAAAAATAAACAAAACATAAACCTAAAAATAAAAACATAAACCTTAAAATAAAAATAAAAAATAAAATAAGTAAAATAATCTAAACATAAACTAAACCTAAAAAAATAAACAAAAAAAACCTAAACTAAAATAAATAAACTAAACTAATAAAAAATAAAATAAACCAAAATAAAAATAAAAAATAAAATAAACTAAAATAAATAAAATAAATTAATAAACTAAACCTGGTGGTTTAAATAATTTTAAAAAAAAAACCCCAAATAGCCCACAAACCCTAAACTAGAGCCTAAACCTAAACTGACTACAGCCCTAAAACCCTAAGCCTAAACCTAAACCCTTGGCTAAGCCCTAAACCTAAACCCTCACCTAAACCAAAGCCCAACCTACATGCCCTACCATAAACCCTAAACCCAAACTTATTTTCACTTTTTTATATGTTGGGATATGTTTTGACCTCTTTTCTTTGGGTTGGCGGTGGTTGTTACTAGTGGTTGCTATCTTTTTTAGCCTTGGTTGGCTTTTTTTTGTTATCCGGTGGCTATCTTCTGCCTTGTTACTCTAGTTGCTAGTGGATGAGATGGTTTTTGCCCTAGCTTTATTAAGTTTTTTGTACTACTTGGTTTGTTGGCTTTCCTATTGAACTCGAATTATTTTTCCTACGTTTTCATGGTTCGATGGGTTGCCTTCATAGTGAGAACTACTATGGTTGTTGCCTTTCTAGGCCTTTTCTTTTAAGAATTTCTGCTACTTTTTTGGGGTTGCCTCTGAGTTCCTTGTTGTTTGTTGTTGGATCCATCTTTTGCCTTGGTTTTGTGTTTACATATTCTCCTGGGATTAGCCTCTACTGGGTGCGCTGTTTGCAGCACATTTTATGTTGTTATTATGCTTCTGTCATTAGTCTTTATTCTTTGGGAAGTTTGGTTTTAGTCTGGCTAGTTCTTTGTTGCCTTTCTATGGTAGTTGTGCTTCTTTTGGACCTCTGTTGTGTGGTGCTTTGTTGGTTTTCTACTTTTCCTTAGCTAGTGGGGATGTTTCCTTTGTTGGTTACTTATGATGGGCTATTCTCTGGTGGTTGCCTTATGATTATTTTACTTAGCTTGTTTGGTTGGAGGACTTTTAGTAGTCTTTGGAATCTTGGTTGGTTGATTTTTTTCCTTGTTGGTCTTTTCCTTCTTCTTGGACAATTTGTTGGAGCCTTTTGTTGTGCTAGCTGAACCATTGTTGATCCTTTTGGATTGGACTTTTTGGTTTCTAGTGGTTGGTGGCTGCCTTTGGCCCCCTTTTGTATGGCCATTTTATCTTCTGGTGATTTACATTGGCTATAGCTTATGTTTCCATCAGTTGATGTTATCATTTTTGAGATGTTTAATCATTTGTGGTTGCTCACCCTAGTTTGGCTTGGTGACTGCTACTTGTTGGGACTTTGGCTTGAGGGCTCCTATCTTGGTTTTTTTGGCTATTTCTATTAGTGGCATGGGTGGAGCTTGTTGATGGGCTGGTTTCTCTTAGTTTGGATCTTGGATGGGTATTTGGATAATGGTTGTTGTTGTGTTCTGACTTTATTCTAGCCTCTCCCTCTAAGTTATTGTGATTAGTCTATTGTGGTTTTGTTTATTGGTTTAGCTAGAGTTCTTGGCGGTTGCACTTTGTTTAATGGTGCGATGGAACTCTCTGACTACTTGCGGGATGGTTGCTTGTATCGGTATCTTTGGCTATGATGGCTTTGATGTTACTCACCTTGTCTCTCTGGTTGGTAGCATTACATATGATTGTAACCCTTCTTTATGAAGTTTGGATGCTAATATGTATATTTGCCCCTTGAGATGATCTTAATTGAGCTTGAGATGTGGGTCACTATAGCTCCTAAGAGGGAGGGGTGGGTTGAATTGAGTGATATTAAAAGTTTTAAAAGTTAAATCTTAAATTTTAAGTTTTAGTAGAAAATTAATTTTTGATTTTATAATGACAAAATACAATTCTTAATGCAGAATAATATAAAAGTATAGTAATGTAAAGAGAGACAATAGGCACACAATTTTTATGTGGTTCAGCTAAACCCCAAAATACATCCATTCATAGCCACCCAGAATCCACTAAATAAAAAATAGCTTACAAATAGTACTCTCCTATAATGGGGTGAGTACAACCTCTACAATAATATGTACTCTCCAACAAAGGGGCAAGTATAACCCCAATATAAATTTTATAATACGAAAAGAGAAATACAATATAATAAATTTTAGTAAAAATATATATCTCAAAAATATTCCAAGCTATCCAATTCAAAAAGTGATCTCATAACTTATAAATGACCACTTTACAACTTACTAATTTGGTAAGATAGAATGTTCACTTAATTTTGATAAAAAATATTAAATAAATATCTTAAAGTGATCTTACTAATATGTTTATGTTATTACAATTTGTAGATTAATATAAAAATGATTTCAAAATAAATTCACAATAGTCTATTGCATAAATTAAATTTAAAGCAAGGAATAATTTTAAGTTTAAGAGAAACTATAACTATGTATATATAGTGTAAGAAAGATTAACTTTCTACTAAACTTCCTTTTTCGTCATTATTAAACAATGAACACAGCATGCTTTACTAAATTTCAGCAAGATAAAATTTTTAAAATAAAGGATAATAGTTGAAATAAAATGATAATTGATAAATTAAATAATTTAATTTTTATAAATTTTTATTTTGATAAAGAAACTTGATTTATAATAGATCTAGCATATACTCTAAAATTCAAGCAATAATTTATTTTATTTTAACCAAAATCTAGCTTTTAATTAATGTAGCTAATTAAAAAATACTTAAATAAAATTACTATATGATATATTTAAGTAAACTAGTAAGATTTTAATTAAAAAGAGAGATCTAGCAAATATGAAAATAAGCACAATAAATTAATTTGAAATGCTTAAAATATACTTCTAAAATAGATCTAAGAATAATAATCTTTCAAATAAGACTAATGAAGAAATATTTCAAGAAACCAAAAGAAA
The DNA here is from genome assembly GCA_021442155.1 of Cymbidium sinense. NCBI lineage: Eukaryota > Viridiplantae > Streptophyta > Magnoliopsida > Asparagales > Orchidaceae > Cymbidium > Cymbidium sinense. The sequence continues at coordinate 25,120 of JAKCPB010000964.1, forward strand.
TTTATAGATTAAAAATTTCAACAAGTTGAAATAAATCCTACAAACTATCACAAGAGTTTTTCACAAAAAAATTATTGAAGAAACTTTGATGTGAAAAACTTAGACTTTGATGTCCAAAGACTAATCCACCAAAAAGTATAAATTGGAAAGAATAAATAGATGGTGAAAATAGTATGAACAACTAAAAAGGGATTAAGATCAAGAAAACAAACTCAAGTAATTTGAGAAAGCTTGCTTAGTTGAAGATGTTGAAACTTCCAAACCAAGGATTTGATCTTACAATATTTGGAGAACACTTGGAAGGAAAATCTAGAAATTTTCTCTTAGATTTATGGAGGGATTTTGAATTTGAATGAGGAATACTTTCATGAAGAAAATGAGGGTTATGTATAAGCAAGAAGATCAGTTTGAATTATTTCAAAAAATATATTATTCTAAGATCATTTTATCTTATAATAATTTAATATTCAATAAAAATATAAATTATATTAAAGAAACATTAAATTTAAACAACAAAAATTTGGCTATTCACATGGGCAAGTAAAAAATAATCAAATATGGTTCTTAATATATTCAAAGCATGTAGCATGCATTCATTATTAAAATTAACTAATGTTTGAAAAGTCATATTAAATTCAATTTTAATCAAACGTGGGTCATGTAACCTATCAAATTAAAGGAAAAAATCCAATGAATCCATTGGAGATGAAATCAAATATAAATTCCTTGATTATAAAATGACTTTGTCTAAAATACAAAATTCCACATATTTTTGTTAATTTTGAAATATGACATTTAAATATTATGATATAATTTACATATAATCATACATATGTTAGTTATCATATAAGATTAAAATTAAATTAATATATTTAATTATATTAAGTATATAAACTAATTACACTTAATAGTCATACTTTATTATCATTTATTATTTTGACAATTAAAATGCTACGTATGAAACATATAATTGAATTTTAATTAGATAGAGATTTATATAAATTAACCTCAATATCCTTATTTAAAATAAATAAAAATAATACATTAAGTTGTGAGTATATTGATTCATGCCATTGAACTCATATGAATTTCTAAGATAGTTATAAATGCATTTAACCTAAAATATTGTATCTTGAGCTTCACATTATCCATTTTGATCTATCTTTCATTCTCTATTCTAACAATTTCCTTGAACATATTGTGAGATGTATTGAATATGTAATTACCAATTAATATATCTGAAACACATATAACATACATTAGAACATCAAGCATTCATTTGTTATCATCAAAATTGATCGGATTGAACATGAGGCTCATTAAGCCACATGAGCCTTCTCTTCTCAGCCTCTCTCCTTTTCCTCTCTTTATCCTTATCCTTTATAGCTATAACTTTTTTCTTTGTAGTGTTTTGCAAATCTCTTTTACAGGTTGGAACTTTATAGAGGGAATGGTAGTTACTCTCTCAACCCAAGTGTTGTTGTTGTGGATCTTGCTTATCTTGTTTTCTCAAAGGATTTATGAACTGCTGCTGACTCATCCTTTTACTGTTTTCAAGATTTGTTTTAGTCTTACTGTGTCTTTTTCTCTTATGCTTTTTAGCTATGTATTTGCTCTTTTGTTTTCTTTTGTTTTCCTAATGTACTTAGATGGGCGTCTAGCTCTTTTGGTTTCTTGTTGCTCTAAGAGTGGTAGAATTTTAGAACTTTACCCCTTTTAAGGACATTATATCTTTTCCTTTTACGGTAATAAAATTCTAACTCACCCCCCCTCCACAAATAAAAACTCTAAACCGTAAACCCTAAAACTTAAACCCTAAACCTAAACCCTAAACCCTAAACCCCAAATCCTAAAACCTAAAGCCAGAAACCTATAAAGCTAAAAACCAAAACCTAAATTAAATCAAACTTAAAAATAAAATAAATAAAAAACCTAAATAAAAATAAAATAAAAAAATAAAATGAAAAGAAAACTAACCTAAACTTAAGCCTAAAAAAATAAAAAACTACGCTAAAATAAAATAAATAAAAACCTAAACTAAACTAAAAAATTAAAAACCTAAAAAAAACCTAAACATAAAATAAAAATAAAATAAACCTAAAATAATAAAATAAAAACTAAATAAAAACCTAAACCTAAAAAATAAGCCTAACATAAAACATAAAAATAAATAAAAAATAAAATTTAAACCCTAAACTAAAAAAAACCCTAAACCTAAAATAAAAATAAAATAAAATAAACCTAAACCAAAATAAAATAAATAAAACCTAGACCAAAACCTAAAATAAACAAACTTAAACTAAAAGAAAAACTAAACAAAATAAAATAAACTAAAAATTAACCTAATCCTAAACTAAAAATAAAACCTAAAAATAAACCAAAATAAAAACCTAAAACCTAAACAAAAAAAAATTAAATAAAAACCTAAACTTAAAAATAAAAAATAACACCTAAACCTAAAAAATAAAATAAAAATAAAACTAAACTAAAAAATAAACCTAAACCTAAAAAAAAAACTAAAATAAGAAACCTAAACTAAAATAAATAAACTAAACTAAATAAAAATAAAAATAAACCTAAATAAAAATAAAAACTAAAATAAACTAAAATAAATAAACTAAATAAACTAAATAAACCTAAACCTACCAATTTACTTAATTTTTTTAAAAAATAAAAAAAATAAAAAAACCCAAACACTAAACCCTAAACCTAAACCCTAAACCCTAAACCCTAACCCTAACCCTAACCCTAAACCCTAAACCCTAAACCCTAAACCCTAAACCCTAAAACCCTAAACCTTAAACCTTAAACTAAACCTAAACCAGCCTAAACGCTAGAAACCCTAAACACTAAACACTAACCTAAACCCTAAACCTAAACCCTAAAACCCTAAACCCTAAACCTATACACTAAACCCTAAAACCTAAAAAACCTAAACCTAAATAAAATAAACCTATAAATAAAATAGAAAAATAAATTTCTAAACTAAACAAAATAAAAAATTAAAATAAAATAAAAACCTAAACTAAAACCTAAGCCTAAACATAAAAATAAAATAAAATAAACTAATAAAAATTTAACTAAAATAAAATAAAAAAAACCTAAACAAAATTAAAAGGTAAAATAAACATAATAATAAAAAATTTAAATAAAATAAAAACTAAATATAAAATACTAATAAAATAAAATAAAAATGAAATAAAACCTAAACCGAAAAAATAAACCTTAAAATGAAACCTAAAAAAAATAAATAAAGCCTAAACCCTAAACTAAAAAAAAAACTAAACCTAAAATAAAAATAAAATAAACAAAATAAAATAAGCTTATACCTAAACAAAAATAAAACTAAACTAAAATAAATAAAACATAAACCAAAACCTAAAATAAAATAATCTTAAACCTAAACCTAAACTAAATAAAATAAAATAAACTAAAAATGAACCTAAACCAAAACTAAACATTAAAACCTAAAAATAAACCTAAAATAAAAACATAATACCTAATCTTAAAAAAAATAAAATAGAAAACCTAAACGTAAACCTAAAAATAAAAAACAAAGCCTAAACCTAAAAAATAAAATAAAATTAAAATTAAACTAAAAATAAACTTAAACCTAAACTTAAAAAAAAACTAAAATAAAAAACCTTAACTAACATAGATAAACCAAAAATTAATAAACTAAAATAAATAAATAAAATAAAAGAATAAACCTAAATAAAAATAATAAAATAAAATAAACTAAAATAAATAAACTAAACAAATCTAAACCTACTAGTTTACTTTATTTAACAAAAAAACCACAAACCCTAAACCCTAAAAAACCCAAAACCCTAAACCCTAGACCCTAAAAGCAAAAATTATAAAATCTTAAACCCTAATCCCTAAACCATAAACCCCAAAACTTAAACCTAACTAAATAAATTAAAAAATAAACCTAAACCTAAAACCTAATAAACTTAAACCTAAACCTAAACCCTAACAATGAGAACCTACAGAACATCATCAATAACCGTGCTCAATCCTGGGAGGCAGATGGTTGTTATCAGCATGGTGGGGGATCTAGAGCCCGGTGGACATGGAGGTGGTGAGACTATGGAGGCTGAGAGCGATGGAGGTTATAGTGGTGGCAGAGAGAGAGATTATATGATGGTGGATCCCTACTAGTTGGTGGTTCGATGGGAACTAAGAAATAACAATCGAACTACGCTATGGAATTATATCTTATAAATAAAGATGGTTCTAGTATCTATTTTTGATTTTCTCTATGCATGTTCATTTTATCTATGTCATCACTGTCTAAATTTTGGTTGATGAAATAAAAGAAGAAATGTTGAATTTGAATTTCTATTAAACAAAAACAAAAAACCCTAAACCTAAAACCTAAACCCTAAACCCTAAACCTAAACCATAAAGACCTAAATCCCTAAACCTAAACTAAAACAAACCCTAAAACCTAAACCTAAACCCTAAATCATAAACCCTAAACTCTAAGTAAATCATAATCTAAACCCTAAACTTAAAACCTAAATCTAACCTAAACTTAAGAAATAAACCTTAATCTAACCCTAAAATAAACCAAAAATAAACTAACCCTAACCTAAACCTAAACCTAAACAAACCCTAAAAAAACCTAAACTAAACCTAAACTTAAACCCTAACCCTAAACCCTAAACCATAAATTTAAACTAAACCTAAACTATAAACCCTAAACCTAAACCTAACTAAACCTAAACCTAACTTAAAACCTAAACCCTAAAATAAACCTAAAACCTAAACTAAACCTAAACACTAAACTAAACTTAAACTAAATCCAACTAACCCAAACCCTAAATCCTAAACCCTAAATACTAAACCTCAAACCCTAAATCCTAAAACCCTAAACCCCAAACCCTAAACCATAAACCCTAAACCTAAACCCTAAACACTAAACCCTATATGCAAAACCCAAAACCCTAACCCTAAACCCTAAACCTTAAAACCTAAAACCCTAAAAACCTAAAACCTAAACCTAACTACAATAACCTAAAAAATAAAATAAATAAAAAAACCTAAACCTAAATAAAATAAAAAGTACAATAAAATGAAATCTTAAACTAAAACCTAAACTAAAACCTTAAAATTTTATAAAATATACTAATAAAGATAAATTAAAATATAATAAATAAAGCCTAAACTAAACTAAAAAATAAAATAAACTTAAGAATAAAAACCTAAATAAAATAAAAATTAAACTTAAAATAAAAATAAAATAAACCTAAATTAAATAAAATAAAATAAATACCCTAAACCTTAAACCCTAAATGCTAAACCTTAAATCCTAAACCATAAACACTAAACTCTAAGGCCTAAATCCTAAACTTACAACCCTAAACTCTAAACCTACAACCCTAAACCCTAAACCTAAACCCTAAACCCCAAACCCTAAAAAACCATAAACCTTAAAACTTAAAACTCCTAAATCTAAACTAACAGAAACCTAAACTCCTAAACTCTACAACCCTAAACCCTAAAATCTAAACTATAAACTAAACTCTACACTATAAATATTTAAACTCCTAAACACTAAACCCTAAACTGTAAACCCTAAATCATAAACCCTAAACCCTAAACCATAAACCCTAAATCCTAAACCCTAAACACTAAATCCTAAACTATAAACCCTAAAGCATAAACCCTAAACCTTAAACCCTAAATAATCCTAAACCCTCAAACCCTAAACCCTAAACCTTAAACTCTACTTTAAAACTTAAACCCTAAGTTTTACACCTTAAATCTAACCCTAAATCTAAAACTATAAACTCTAAACTTAAACTTAAACTAAATTTAAACTAAACTATAAACTTAACCTAACCTAAACATTAAACCCTAAACCCTAAGCCCTAAAATCCTAAACCATAAACCTTAAACCCTAAAAACCATAAACTTTACATCAAAAACCCTAAACTCTAAAAACCCTAAACCTTAACTCCAAAACCCTAAACCTTAGACCCTAAACTAACCCTAAACCCAAAACCCAAAACCCCATAAACATTAAACCCTAAAGTCTAAACCCTAAACCTTAAACCATAAACCCTAAACAAACCCTAAACCCTTAGCTGACCCTAAACACTAAACTCTAAATCTTAAACCCTAAATGCTAACCATAAACCCTAAACCCTAAAATTTAAACCATATACCATAAACCCTAAACCCTTAAACCCTAAAAATCTAAACTTAAATTAAATAAAACTTAAAAATAAAATAAAAATAAAAGCCTAAACTAAAACCTAAACCTAAACCTAAAAATAAAATAAAATAAACTAATAAAAAACTAAAATAAAATAAATAAAAACCTAAACTAAACTAAAAAAATAAAATAAACTTATGAATAAAAAACTTAAATAAAATAATAACTAAACTTAAAATAAAAAATAAGCCTAAAATAAACCTAAAATAAAGTAAAATAAATGCTAAATGAAAACCTAAACCTAAAAAATAAACCTAAAAATAAAACATAAAAAAACAAAAAAAAAATAAATCCTAAACCCTAAATAAGAAAAACCTAAACCAAAAATAAAAATTAAATAAACAAAACAAAATAAACCTAAAGCTAGACTAAAATACACTAAACTAAAATAAATAAGCCCTAAACTAAATAAATGAAGCCTAAAAATAAACCTAAAATAAAAACCTAAAACCTAAACCTAAAAAAATAAAATAAAAACCTAAACCTAAAAATAAAAATAAAAAATAAACCCTAAACCTAAAAAGTAAAATAAAAATAAAATAAACTAAAAAGTAAACATTTACCTAAACTTAAAAAATAAACTAAATTGAAAAATTGACACCTAAACCCTAAACCCTAAACCATAAACTAAAACCTAAACCCAAAACTTAAAACCTAAAACCTAAAACCTAAACCCTAAACCATTAAAATCCTAAACCCTAAACCCTAAAACCATAAATCCTAAACCCTAAACCCTAAAACCTAAACCCTGAACCCAAAAATAAAAAAATAAAAAAAACCCTAAACCTTAAACCCTAAAAGGCTAAAAACCTAAACTTAAACTAAATAAAACCTAAAATAAATAAATAAATCAAACTAACCAAAAATAAAATAAAAAAATAAAATAAAAAAAGAACATAAACTAAACCTAAACCTAAACTTAAGAAAAAAAAAAAAAAACTAAACTAAAATAAAATAAAAAAACCTAAACTAAACTAAATAAAACTTAAATAAAAGAAAAACTAAACCTGAAATCAAAATGAAATAAACTTAAAATAAAATAAAATTAAAAATAAATAATAACCTAAACCCAAAAAATAAACCTAAAAATAATACCTAAAATTAAATAAAATATAAAACCTAAACTCTAAACTTAAAAAAAAAACTTAAACTTAAAATAAAAATAAACCTACACTAAAATAAGCTAAATTAAAATAAATTAAACCTAAACCTAAACCTAAAATAAACTAAACTTAAACCTAAACCAAAACTAAATAAAATAAAAAAATTAAAAATAAATTGAACCTAAACTAAAATATAAAACTTAAAAAAAACATAAAACCTAAACCTAAAAAAAATAAAATAAAAACCTAAACCTAAACCTAAAAATAAAAAATAAAACCTAAACATAAAAAATAAACTAAAAATAAAACTAAACTAAAACCTAAAACTAAACCTAAACCTAAAGCTAAAAAATCAACTAAAATAAAAAACCTAAACTAAAATAAATAAACCTAAAATAAAAACTAAATTAAATAAAAATAAAAATAAACCTAAATAAATAAAGAAAATAAAATTAACTAAAATAAAGAAAAATAAACTAAATAAACCTAAACCCGCTAGTTTACTTAATTAAAGTAAAATAAAAATATTTAAAATAAATAAACCTAAAAAACCCTAAACCTTAAACACTAAACCCTAAACCTTAAACCCTAAAACCCTATACCCTAAATGCTAAACCCTAAACCCTAAAATGCTAAACCCTAAACCTTAATCCCTAAACCCTAAACCCTAATCCCTAAATCCTAAAAAATCATAAGCCTTACACCATAAACCCTAACCTTAACTCTAAACCAACCCTAAACTCTAAACCTTATAATGCTAAACCTTAAAACCTAAACTAACCCTAAAGCTCAAACCCTAAATAGTCAAAACCATAAACCCTAAACCCTAAACCTGAAAACCCTAAACCCCAAACCCTAAACCCTAAAAACACTAAACCCTAAAGTCTAAACCATAAACCTTAAACCCTAAACCCTAAAAACTAAACCCTAAGCCCTAAAACCTAAACTAAACTATGAACTAAATTTAAACCCTAAACCTAAACTTAAGTAAACTATAAAACCTAAACTAAACTATAACCTAAACCCTAAACCCTAAATCCTAAACTAAAACCTAAAACTAAGCCCTAAGTCTTATCTAAAATCATAACCTCTAAATCCAAACTAAACCTAAAACCCTAAACCCTAAGCCTCAAAACCTAAACCATGAAACCTAAACCTAAACCTAAACTAAATAACCTAAACCCTAAAACCCTAAAGCCTAAAGCCTAAACCCTTAACATCAACTCTAAACCTAAAACCCTAAACCCTAAAAACCCTAAAGCCTAAAAGATAAACTAAACTTAAACTAAAAAATAAAATAAATAAATAAAATAAACTAAAATAAAAATAAATAAATAAACTAAACTAAAAATAAACTAAAAAAATAACTAAATAAAAAATAAAAAAATACACCTAAATAAATTAAACTAAACTAAATAAACTTAAATAAATAAACTAAATAAATAAAATTAAAATAAATAAACTCAATAAATAAACCTAAATAAAAAACCTAAACTAATAACCTAAAACCCTAAACCTAAACTAAAATAAATAAATAAAACCTAAACCTAATAAAATATATAAACTAAACTAAATAAACTAAACCTAAACTAAACCAAACCTAAAAAAAAATAAAATAAATTAAAACCTAAACCTAAACCTAAATCTAAACTCAAAAAATAAAGAAATAAAAAATAAAAATAAACTAAATGAATAAACTAAAACCTAAATCTAAATGAAAGTAAAATAAAACTTAAATAAACTAAATTAAAAATAAAAAATAAAAATTAAAGAATCTAAACCTAAACCTAAAATAAAATAAATTAAAATAAAAATAATTAAACCCAAAATAAACTACTTAAACTAAAATAAATAAATAAAAATAAACTAAACCTAAAACCTAAATAAATAAACCTAAACTAGACTAAATAAACTAAATACTAAAATAAAATAAACCTAAATTAAACTAAATAAACTAAATAAATAAAAAAAAAACTAAAATAAACTAAAATAAATAAACTAAAACTAAACCTAAAATAAATAAAAAAAATAAACTAAACTAAACTAAACTAAACTAAATTAAATAAACTAAATTAACTAAATTAAAAAATAAACTAAATAAAACCTAAACTAAAAGTAAACTAAATAAATAAAATAAACTGAACTAAACAAAGTAAACCTAAACCTAAACCCAAGCAAAACCCACTAAACCTAAACCCAAAACCCTCCTCCCCAAGAACTCATCTATGATTTTCATTCTTGCCCCACTATGGATCTCTGCTATTTTGGCTTTAGTTCATCCCAAAGGTTGATCATGATTACATAATGCTCCATCCTTAATCCTAGTTGTTGTGGTGAGTTCATTTTCTATGGCTCTACCTCAAATTTTGGATGCTTCAACTAGGGCATCTTACATTTCAGAGGTTGGCGGCCCTAATGCTATAAACTCGACAAAATAATTTAAGGATGTGTTCTTTGGTAAGGCTTCTTCATTTATTGCAATAGTTAATCTCATCTCGACTTCTATTCATGGTTTGTTGGTCGTAAGGTGCTCTGATATGGATGTTGAAATGTTGGCGAAACCATTTGAATTCTCTCTCATCAAAAAATTTGCTTTGCATCGCCATAATTTGAATAAGATCCACACCTTTGTTTCATATTCTTAAGCTTATCTATGTTTTCTCGATTGGCCTTATTGACCCCCCGACATATTATGATTTAACTTTCTAATAATTTGGATTATTCTTGAGTTTTGTGCATCTTCTACTTTATTCTTAATTGTCAAATGCATTGAAGTTGTCTCCCCTGACATTAAGGAGGAATCTCATTATCCCACATGGTTATCTCTTCCTAATATATTCATTTTGTTACACATCATGTTCTTTTTGCTATTGGTGCTCACTTAACCTAATCTCACCTAATCTCGCCATTCTATGGCTCAGATTCTAATGGAATTAGACATAACTAAAAAATACCCTAAGGAAGTTTGGATTGGCTTTGAAAAATATGGGTATTCGCAAAAGGTTGAATTGGAGAATCTTCTAGTTTTTTGTTCTCACTGTAAAATTCATAATAACATAGATTTTATTCTCCAAACCATTTTAAAAAATCAAAATCCTCTCAAGGAAAATATGGTTCCTAGTAAAAAAGTTGATCCCCACATATGTTCAAAAAATCACTGATCCTAAGAATGGTATGAAAGCTACTATGAGGTTAATTGCATGAAGTTTGGGATATCTCTTGAACATGTTTTGATCCTTGCTGATTAATTTTCTAAGGATGAACTACCTCTTACCTCTTCTTTCAAGTTGAATATTTCTTATACGGAGAATAATAATTTTTCTAAGTTATTGGATGATGATTATGTTTTCTCTGATTCTATCCCTACTTCTATGCCAGCTTTGATCGACGAAAATGAAAAATCCAATGAAGATTTAAACGATGTTGATCAGGCTGAAAATGTTTCTAATCTAGATTTAACTGTTTGTGCTTTAAATGGTTCTAAGTTGTCACTGTCTCTCATTTCTAATCTAGATATTAATGTTAATCCTACTTTTCAACTTAATTTGTATTTATTAGAGGGTGAACTTCTAAACACTTGGAGAACTCTCCCAAATTGACCAATGTTACTAAATCTTACTAAGATGATTCTAGGGAAAAAGGAAATTATTTTCAAACTTATGATGCTAAAAGAAAAAAAGTAAAAAATTACCTCCCAAACTATCCAAAAAATCAATATCTGCTACTCGCTCTCAAACATCTATCAATTAACCTTTGGTTACCCTTTTTTTGTTTTCATTATGTTTAATTTTCTTATTTTGAATGCTAGAGGCATTTGTACCCTATCTATTTGTAATCATATTAAAAATATTTATCGCATTCCTAATATTTCTTTACTCATTATTTTGGATCCTCTCATTCATGCTAATAGAATTAGCCATGTTGCTAGAATGATGCTTTAATAAATTTTATTCTAATGTTAGTAATAAGATCGTGTTTTCTAATAATTTCATTAAGATTTCTATTATTGATGATTTTCAAGATGTTAATGCTCAAATCTTATGGTGACTATTGCATTTTAGGCTGTTTGTTTATGCTTCTTACTAGATATTATAACCTCATTTGGGATAATTTGAGGAACATTGCTATCTAACAACAACAAACCTTGGTTTGTGGGGAGTATTTCAACATTATTTTATTTTCTTCTTAACATGTGGTTGCTCTCCAATATTCATTCCATGGAAGAATTTTCCAATATATTCCTTGGTTATAGTTTGGTTGATATTGGCTTTAAGGGCTCTAACTACGCTTGGGATAACTCTAAACTTTGGCAAAGGTTGGACAAGATTCTTTTTAATACTCATTGGATTACCCAATGTCCTACTACTTATGTTGATCACTTAAGCATAACCATGTCTGATCGTTCTCCTGTTCTGGTTTCTGTTAAAAATAATTCAAATATATTAAAAAATTGCTCACCATTTAGATTTCAGAACATGTGGATTCAGCATATTGGTTTTTTTGATGTTGTAGCTAAGAGTTGGAAAGCTCTTTTACATCCTGATAACTTAATTATGGTGATGCATAGACTATGGTTTAAACTTAAAAGACTTAAACAAAATTTGGATTGGAGACTTACTGAAACTAAAATTTGGGTTGGAGACTAACAAGCATTATTTTAAAAAAATTTTTTGCTAATATCAAGACATGGAAAATTTGGTTTAACCTTGAAGTGTCAATTATGTCAACAATGCTTCCGATTTGATTGAAAGATAAGCTTGAATTTCCAAAACATGGAAGAGACATACTAAAACTAAAACCTATAAATAAAAAATATAAAAAAAATCCTTAAACTAAATAAATTAAAAAAATAAAAAAAATAAAAACCTAAACTAAAACTTAACCCTAAACCGAAAATAAAATAAAATAAACTAATAAAAATAAACTAAAAGAAAATAAAAAAACCTAAACTAAACTAAAAAATAAAATAAACTAAGAATAAAAAACTTAAATAAAATAAAAAATAATATAAACTTAAAATAAAATAAAATAAAAACTAAATAAAACCTAAACCAAAAAATAAACCTTAAAATAAAACCTAAAAATAAATAAAAAATAAAACCTAAACCCTAAACCAAAATAAAACCTATACCCCAAAATAAAATAAACCTAAACAAAATAAAATAAACCTTAAAAAAAAAATAAACTAAAATAAAAAAAATAAAACCTCAAACCTAAAATAAATAAATAAACTAACAATAAACCTAACCAAAACTAAACATTAAACCTAAAATAAACCTAAACCAAACCTAAAAAAAATAAAATAAAACCTAAACCTAAACCTAAAATTAAAAAATAAACCTAAACAAAAAATAAAATAAAATAAATCAAAATAAAAATAAAAACCTAAACCTAAAAAAATAAACTAAACCTTATCATATACTAAAATTAAAAAATAAATAAATTAAACTAAATAAAAAAATAAAAATAATAAATAAAATTAACTAAAATAAATAAAAAAATAAACTAAATAAACTAAACAAATCTAAACCAACTAGTTTACATTATTTAAATTAACCCTAAATCCTAAATCCTAAACCCTAAACTAAACCTTAAAGCATAAAACTAAAACCCTAAACCCTAAACCCTACCTAAAACCCAAACCTAAACTCTAAACATCAAACCACTAAACTTAAACCTAAACTTAACTAAATAAATTAAAAAATAAAACCTAAACCTTAAACTCTAAACCTAAACCTAAACTAAATAACTTAAAACATCATAAACCCACCTAGATCCTAAAATAGGTGATTCAACAGCATTGTGGTTACTGAGATTTTAATAAATTAAAACAAACATAAAGCAATGATTAAAAATAAAGGAGGGAAAAAACTAACCAAATCCTCACTAAAGGTCGAGATGGTTAAAAAAAACTAAACAATGAAAATGCTTTAAACCAATAGTAAACTTAATTTCTATTGATTTGCTTAATAATATTTTTTTTAATGAATCATCGATCTTAAAACTGTGTTACTTGGTTGATGAAATAAAGAAAAGTGTTTTAAACTAATTTATTTTTCTAAAACCAAAAACCCTAAAACCTAAACTAAAATAAAAACCTAAACATAAAAAAAAATAAACCCTAAACCTCAAAATTAAACCATAAAAAACCTAAACACCAAAAAATACAACCTTAAACTATAAACCTAAATAAAAATATAAATAAATTAACTAAAAATAAATAATCTAAACCTAAAGAAACCCTAAATCTAAACCCTAAAAATAATAAACTATAAATTAAACTTAAAAATAAACCTTAAATTCAAAAATCTAAAAAAACCTAAACTTAAATTAACTAAAGCTAAACTAAACCCATAACTAAAACTATTAATCACTAAACAATAAATAAATTACTAAATAATAAATCAAACTATAAACTATAAATCTATAAACCTAAACTAAATAATACTAAAACTAACCTAAACTCTAAATAAACCTAAATTTAAAACTTAAATAAACTCTTTATTCCAATCCTAAATCCTAAAAACACTAAACCCTAAACCCTAAACCCTAAATTGAACCTTAAACCTTAAACCCTAAACCCTAAAACCCTAAACCCTAAACCCTAAACCCTAAAAACCCTAAACCTTAAACCTAAAACCTAAAATCCTAAACCCTAAACCCTAAAACCCTAAACTCTAAACCCTAAACAAACCATTAAAAGATAATGTTTTCTTGACTGATTTTAAAGAACTATTAAAAGATAATGATGATTTAAAGTCTTTACATAATGAAAATGTTGATGGTATGGATACGGTGGATTTTGTGCAACCTTCTTCTTATTTTCTTGACAAGTTCATTTCTACTCCTTCTTTAACTGCCATTTTTGATAGTGTTTTGCCTATTTTCTTAGCAATTATTGGATACTAATGTTTTAGTGCCTTTTCAATTGGAATCTCTTACCAAATCTATAGTTGTTAAGAGTTATAATGCTCCTTCTGATGATGAATCTTTGGGAAATGAAACTAGTTTTCAAACTATTTTTGTGAAAAAGAAAAGAATTTCAAAAAATTTCCTCCTGAAGTTTCAAGATTGACTCGACCTTCTTCATCTTCTTTGCCTAATAAGAAGTAATGTTTAATTTTCTTCTTTGGAATGTTAGGGCATTGGTACTTACTCTACTATTAGGAATAGGATTAGGAACCTTTGTAGGCTTATAATGTCTTTCTTGGTTATTCTTGAACCTCTTATTTTTTCTTCTAAAATTATGCATGTAGAATGATTGGTTTCTGTAAGTATTTTATTAATAATAGCAATAAGATTTGTTTATTTTGGAATAATTCTTTTTCTATTAATGTCATTAATAATTTTCATCAAGTTGTAAATGTGGATATTTCTTTTGGTGATTATCATGCTTTTGGCTCTTTTGTTTATGCTACTTGCAATAAGATCGAGAGGAGGATTCTTTAGGATCAATTATCTACTTTTGTTTCTATTGTTAATGATTCTTGGATTGTTGGTGGGGATTTAAATACGATCCTTTCTGTGAATGAAAGGAAAGGGTGTTCTTCATCAAATTTACATTCTATGGAAGATTTTCTAATATGATTTTGGATTGTAATTTTCTTGATGTTCATTTTATTGGCTCTCAATTTACTTAGAATAACCATAGACTTTGGCAACATTTGGAATGTGCCTTATTTAATAATTTTTGTTTAAACCGTTGGCCTTTGACTTGGAACACCTTAGTAGGACTCTCGATCATGCTCTTTTTGATTTCCATTAAAGATGTTGTTCATAACAATAATGTCATTAAGAATTTCCATTTTAGAATATGTGGTTACATGATAGTTTTCTTGATGCTATTGCTTTTAATTAGTATTCTCCTCTTGCTTTTGATGATTCTGCTTTTGGTATGGTAAGATTTTGGCTTAAACTAAAATGGCTTAAGCATCATATTAATTGGTGGAGTGGAAATTATTTAAAAAATCTTTTTGATAATATCAAGAACATGGAACAATAAGTTAAATATTTGGAAGAACTTGTTATTAATTATTCCTCTTTTTGTTCTAACCTTGCTTAAAGATAATCTCACTAAGTTTTAGGATATGAAGAAACTTAGATAGACAAAAGGATGCTTCTAAACATCTTTCTGAGGGGGAAAGAAACACCAAATACTTTCATGCTTTGGTTATTAAAAGGAGAGTTCTTGGAAAAATTCATAAAATCAAGAATTCTGATGGTTCTTGGATCACCGAAAAAGAGATATTTTTTCTTCTGCTATTAACTACTTTAAAGATCTTTTAAATAAAAATTATCATCTTGACCAGTTATCTAACCCGTCTATCATTCCTTCTATTATGTCTCTTAATGATAATGATTGCTTTTTTTAATATTCTTAATGGCATGAATGTTGATCTGTATTCGGATACTCTACCTTATTTTTTAAAAAAGCTTGGTTTATTATTAAATTTGATCTTATTAATGTTGTTAGGATTTCTTGGGAATTCTATTCCTAAATACTTCACTTCTACTAATATTGTTCTTATTCCCAAGAAAGACAATCCTAATTTCTGAATGATTTCACCCATTAGTCTTTATACTTTCTTTAATAAATTGATTTCTAAAATTTTGACTAGTAGGCTTTGGTAAATTTCTTCCTAAGATTATTTCTCCTAATCAAATTGGCTTTGTGAAAGGTATGACTATCTGACAATGTCTCTTCT
The DNA here is from genome assembly GCA_021442155.1 of Cymbidium sinense. Taxonomy (NCBI): domain Eukaryota; kingdom Viridiplantae; phylum Streptophyta; class Magnoliopsida; order Asparagales; family Orchidaceae; genus Cymbidium; species Cymbidium sinense. The sequence goes on from JAKCPB010000964.1 coordinate 41,154, forward strand.
GTGAATTAATTCATGATTTAAATATGAAAACTAGAGGTGGAAATTTACTTTTCAAGCTTGATATTACCAATGCTTATGATAACATTTCATGGGATTTTCTTAATAACATCCTCTATTTATTTGGTTTCTCTACTAAATTTATCTCTTTGATTAACAATATCATTTGTAATGTTTTATTCTCTTTAGTGATTAATGTTGAAAACTCTGGTTTCTTTAAATCTTCTCAAGGTATTAGACAAGGTGATCCTCTTTCTCCATCTTTTTTATTATTGCTATTGAATATTTGTCTGTTATTAATTTTTTATTTGAGAAGAATTCTAGCATGTATTTTAGGAATCTTGGTGGTTTGGCTATATCTCACTTAAGTTTTGATGATTTCATTATATTTTGTAATGGCTTGTTACAATATATTAAAAAATTGAAGATTTTTTTTGAATAAGTTTGAAAAGGAAAGTGGCCTCATGATTAGTACTCAGAAAAGCTATTTAATCTTCTATATTTCTATTTTTGATCATAGAATCAATAAAATAAAGGATAATACTAGTTTTTCTCATCAATGTTTTCCTATCAAGTATTTAGGTTCTCTCTTATACTTGTATTTCATTTTTTATCTTTTGGTGGTAGATTAATTGTTATTAAGAGTATTCTTTACTCTCTTCCTTTTTATTTGCTGCTTAATATTGTTCCTACTTCTCTTATTATTACATGGATTGAAAGGCCTTTTAATAAATTTTTTTGGGGCTCTAGTCTTTCATCTAAAAGACTTCATTGGGCTTCTTGGAATAACATGTGTGGTACTTTATTTGAAGGTGGTCTTAGTTGTAGGTCCTTGTTGGATTCCACAAATGTTTTTTCTTATAAGCTTTGGTGGAATTTCGTGAAGAATGTTAGTCTTTGGGCTAATTTTAAGAACTACAAATACTAAAAGGTAAACATCCTTTAACTTGTAGCTATAAGCATGGTGACTCTATTGGTTGGAAAGCCTTTGTGTTTAAATGAAAGCGAACCGCTCATTTTGGGTATTAATAGTGGCTCCTCTTTCTTTTGGCAAGATAATTGGATGGGGTGTCCTCTATTGATTCTATGCTTAATACTCACTCTACTTCTTCTTTGAAAGTTAATCATTTTATTTTAAATGGTGATTGGAATCATTCTCTTTGCATGATTTAATTCTGATTGCATTTGTAATTATATGACCAAGATTTCTATTGATGGTATTATTTCTAATCAAGTTTTTAAATCATTTCTAGTAATGGTGATTTTTCCTTTAAAGATACTTGGCATCATATTAGAGAAATAAACCTTCTTCCTATCTTTTAAGATTTGGAATAACATTATCCCTACCTCTTATTCTATTCTTGTTTGGAGGATTTTAAGGGGTTTTATTGTTTGATTCATTACTTTTGGAGAAAGGTTTTATCTTCCTTCTAAATGCTTGTGTTGTTTTCAAATTGAGAATGTTAGTCATGTATTTTTTAATGGTGCTATTGCTTCTAAAGTTTGGAATTTGTATGAGGACCTTTTCAACTTTAGTTTTTTTAATGGTAATTTTACCTTAACGCAGCTTCTTAACTATTATTTTCTTAATATTATCAAAAGGCATATCAAAATTGTTCTGGCTATTACTTTAATTTGGTTTATTTGGCTTGACAGAAATGATGCTAAACATCATAATGTTCTTATGAATCACAAGAAGATTATTGCTAGGACTAAGGAAAAAATTCATTCTTTACATAAGGTACTCTTCTTAATGGTACTAATTTTAGAGGGTGCAAGTTTGTTGCTTCCAAATTGGGTATTAAGTTTTCTTATTGTGACTTGCCTCTTTCTTATAAAATCATTTATTGGATTAAGCCTCTTAATTATTGTATTAAAATTAACACTGATGGTTCTGTTGCACTTAACAAATCTATGGTGGTATCTTTCTTTAATAATCTTGGGAATATTATTTTGGCTTTCTCCACCCTCTTCTACTACTTCTATTATTATGGCTGAACTTATGGTTGTTTATCATGCTCTTAAGCTTTGTTTGGAGAAGAATTTTCTTTCCATTTGGTTGAATCGATGTTGAGATGGTTGTTACTATGATCATCCAATCATAAGGGTAATGATGATTTTTTCTACTTACTTAGGAATATTAAAGCTATTATTTCTAAATTGTCTTTTAAAATGACTCATATTTTGAGAGAAGGTAATGCTTGTGCTGACTTTTTTAGCTAGCTTGGGGAGTAATCTTTCTGATTTTACTTTATTTTCCAATGAAAATATTCTAAGCAATTAAGAGGCCTTTCTAACTTAGATAAACCCGTTTTGCCTTATGTCAGATTTACTTAATTTCCATTTTTTTCCTTCTATTGGTGGTTGCTATCCCTTGCTCCTGGCTGACTTTGTTGCTTGGTTGAGTGCATTTCTCTAAGGTTTGTTGGCAATATGGATGTTTCTTTTCCTTTTTTTTGTTGTAGCCTTTTTGTGAATGTAACCTTCCTTCTGAGGTTTGCTCACAAAATTTGGTTCCATTTTTCTATGTTGAGCCTTTTCTTTCTCTTCCTCCTTCCTTTTCTTTCTTTCTTGATCTCTCTCTTACTTTTCTTTCTCAGTCTTTCTTCTTTCGTTTTGTTCTCCTTGTAGCTTCCTACATTCTCTCTTCTTTAGTTTTTTTTTTTTTTTGTTTTTTGTTCTTTTTAGGTTTCTTTTTTCTTTCTTGTTTTAGTAATAGGTTGATTGTAGCTCTTGAGTGTTAGTTCGAGAATTTTCCCTCTTAAGGACTTTGTAATACCGCTTTGTAACAAAATTTATCTCTGGTTTTATAAAACCCTAATAAACCCTAAACTAACCTAAACCCTAAACCCTAAACCCTAAACCTAAACCCTAAAACCAAACTAAACCCTAAACTACCTAAAACCCTAAACCCTAAACACTAAACCCTAAACCCTAAAGCCTAAACTCTAAACCATAGACCCTAACCATAACCCTAGATACTAAACCCTAAACCCTAAACAATAAAGCATAAAAAATAAACTAAACCTAAACTAAAAAATAAATAAATAAATAAATAAACTAAACTAAAAAATAAATAAATAAACTAAACTAATAAATAAACTAAAATAAACTAATTAAAAAATAAAAAATAAACCTAAATAAATTAAACCAAACTAAAATAAAACTAAATTAAATAAACTAAAATAAATAAATAAAACCTAAATAAAACTAAAATAAATAAACTAAATAAATAAACCTAAATTAAAAACCTATACTAAAAACCTAAAAACCTAAACCTAAACTAAAAATAAACCTAAACCTAAATAAAATAAATGAACTAAACTAAATAAACCTAAACCTAAAAAAATAAATAAATAAAATAAAAATACAATAAATAAATAAACTAAACCCAAATAAAAAAAAAAAATAAAACCTAAAAACTAAACTAAAATAAACTAAACTAAAAAATATAAAATAAACTAAACATAAACCTAAAATAAAATAAAATAAATAAAAAAAATAAACCTAAAATTAATTAAATAAACTAAAATAAACCTAAACTAACCTAAAATAAATAAATAAACTAAACCTAAAACCTAAATAAATAACCTAAAATAAACTAAACTAAAAAATAAATAAACTAAAATAAAATAAACCTAAAATAAACTAAAAATAAACTAAACTAAATAAAAAATAAAATAAACTAAAATAAATAAACTAAACTAATAAATAAACTAAACTAAACTAAAAATAAACTAAAAAATAAACTAAATAAAACCTAATAAAATAAACTAAACTAAACTAAAACTAAACCTAAACCCAAAACCCTCCTCCCCACGCCTCAAGCCTCTCTCGCAATTTTCATTTCCTCTTGGTGGCACCCCACTGGGATCTCTACTATTTTGGCTTTTCATCCGATTCCAAGGGTTGATACACCCGATTGTGTAATGCTCATCCTTAATCCCCTATGGTGAGTTCATTTTCTATTGCTCCACCTCAAAATTTGGATGCTTCTAGGCATCCGACATTTCAAAGGTTGCCCTAATGCTACAAACACAAAATCATTTAAGGATGTGTTCTCTGTAAGGTTTCTTCATTTATTGCATTAATCTCATCTTGACTTCTTTTCATGGTTTGTCAATGTGCTGCTCGATATGGATGTTGATATGTTGGCAAAACCATTTGAACTCTCTCTCATCTAAAAATTTTCTTTGTGTCTCTCAAATTTGGATAAGATCCACACCTTCTTACATAATCTTAATCTTACGGGTGTTTTCACGATTAGTCTAATTGACCCCCTACATATTATGATTCAACTTTCTAATGATTTGGATTATTCTTGAGTTTCTGTGCATCGTTCTTACTTCATTTTTAATTATCAAATGCACTTACTAAAGTGGTCACCCCTTTTTGGCATTAAGGAGGAATCTCCTATTGTCCCTGTATGGTTATCTCTTCCTAATATGCACATTCATTTTGTTACACATCATGTGATTTTTCTTGTTGGGGCTCTTTTGGTCAGCCTAACTCAGCACCAGCCGACATCTCGCCTTCTATGGCTCAGATCCTTGTGAAATTAGACATAACTAAAAAATACCCTAAAGAAGTTTGGATTGGCTCTGAAAAATATGGGTATTCACAAAAGGTTGAATTGGAGAATCTTCCAATTTTTTGTTCTCACTATAAAATTCATGGTCATAATAACTCGGATTGCTTTATTCTCCATCCTCATTTAAAAAAATCAAAATCCTCCTAAAAATATGGTTCCTAGTAATAAGTTGATCCCACATATGTTCATGTTCAAAATCACTCCTGATCCTAAGAATGGTATGAAAGCTATTGAGGTTGATTCCTTGAATATTGGGATTATCCCTTGAACCTTTTGGATCCTACCATTTCTAGGGCTTCGACTAATTTTTAGAAAGGGAATGATGAACTACCTCTTACCTCTTCTTTAAAATTGAATTTTTCTAATATGGAGAATAATAATTTTTCTAAGTTATTAGATGATGATTATGTTTCCTCTGATTCTATCCTTGCTTCTATGCCAGCTTTGATCGACCAAAATGAAAATTCCAATGAGGATTTAAATGATGTCGATCAGGCTAAAAATGTATCTGATCAGGATTTAACTATTTGTGCTCTAAATGGATCTAAGTCGTCACCATCTCTCATTTCTAATGTTAATATTCATGTTAATCCTACCTTTCAACTTAATTTGGATTTGGAAGAGGGTGAACTTCCCTTCTAAACACTTGGAGAACTCTCCAAAATTGGTGACCAATGTTACTAAATCTTACTATGATGATTCTAGGGAAAAGGAAATCATTTTCAAACTTATCATGCTAAAAGAAAAAAAAAGTGTTAAAATTACCCTCCCAAACTATCCAAAACACTAGATGCATCGCTCTCACTCATCTCTCAATTAACCTTTGCTTACCCCTTTTTTGTCTTCATTATGTTTAATTTTCTTGTTTAGAATGTTAGAGTGATTGGTACCCTCTCTATTCATAATCGTATTAGAAATCTTTGTTGCATTCATAATATCTCTTTACTTATAATATTGGAACCCCTCATTCATGCTAATAAAATTAGCCATGTTGCTAGAATGATTGGCTTTAATAAATTTTACTCTAATGTTAGTAATAAGATCTGTTTTTTGGAATAATTTGAGGTTTCAATTATTGATGATTTTCAACAAGTTGTTAATACTCAAATCTCCTATGGTGACTATTGTGTTTTAGGTGCCTTTGTTTATGCTTCTTGCTTTAGATCTTGTAATCTCCTTTGGGATAATTTGAGAAACTTTGTTATCTCGATCAACAAACCTTAGTTTGTGGGGTGATTTCAACACTATTTTACTTTCTTGAATGGAGTGGTGGTTTCTCTCCCAATATTCATTCCATGGAAGAATTTTCCAATATGATCCTTGATTGTAGTTTGGTTGATATTGGCTTTAAGGGCTCTAACTACACTTGGAAAAACTCTAGACTTTGACAAAAGTTGGACAGGATTCTTTTTAATACTCATTGGATTACCCAATGGCCTACTACTTCTGTTGATCACTTAAGCAGAACCTTGTCTGATCATGCTCCTCTTCTGGTTTCTGTTAAAAATAGTTTTAATAGATTAAGAAACTCCTCTCCTTTTAGATTTAAGAACATGTGGATTCAGCATATTGATTTCTTTGATGTTGTAGCTAAGAATTGGAAAGCCCCTTTACATCTTGATAATTCAATTATGGGATGAATAGACTATGGTTTAAACTTAAAAGACTTAAACAAATTTTGGGTTGGTGGAACAAGCATTATTTTTAAAACCTTTTTGCTAATATTAAAAACATGGAAAATTTGGTTTGTGACCTTGAAGTGTCTGTTATGTCTGACCCTTCAAAGCTTACTGATTTGACTAAAGTGAAAGATAAGCTTGCCAATTTCCAAAACACAAAAGAGACTTACTGGTGCCAAAAAGTTGCAAGTAAACATATTGCAAATGGTGATAGGAATACTAGATATTTCCATGCTTTGGTTAACAAAGTAAGAGCTTTAAATAATATTCTACAAATTAAAAATGTCAATGGAGATTGGATTTTGGAGAATAATGAGATTAAGTTTATTAATTACTTTAGAAATATGCTTAATAAGAATTGCTCTTATGAAGCTATTTCTAATTCTTAACTGATTCCTTCTATTATAAATAATAATTATAATGATTTTTTTACCTTCATACCTAATGAAGAGGAAATTCTTAAAGTTCTTAATAGCATGAACACTGATTCAATTGCTGGTCCTGAGGGTTTCACTACTCAATTTTTTCAGAAATGTTGGTTTATCATTAAAAATGATTTGATTGAGGCTGTGATTGATTTTTTTAATGGTAATCCTTTTCCCAAATATTTTTCTAGTACTTCTATCATTGTTGTTCCAAAGAAAGATAACCTAGATTATTGGAGTGATTTTAGACCTATTAGTCTTTGCACCTTCTTCAATAAGTTGATATCCAAAATCCTTACCAACATACTTAAGCCTTTACTTAATAGACTTATCTCTCTCAACCAAACTAGTTTTGTTAGAGGTAGATCTATTTCTGATAATATTTTACTTTCCCAAGAATTAATTCACAATCTTGATGCCAAGACTAGAGGGGGCCACATTCTTTTCAAACTTGATATTACCAAAGCCTTTGATAACATCTCTTGGGATTTCCTTTTCCATATTCTAGATTTATTTGGGTTTTCTAAAATTTTATTTTTCTCATCAAAAAATTATATCAATAATGCCGGTTTTGATTTTGTTTAATGGGGAAGCTTTGGCTTCTTTCCTCTTCTCATGGCTTAAGACAAAGGGATCCCTTATCTCCATTTTATTTATTATTATTGAGGACTTATCTAGGAGCATCAATGACTTATTCTTAAATAATCCTAGTATGTACTACAAAACTCTTGGTGGTCTCCTTGTTTCCCATCTAATTTTTGATGATTTCATCATTTGCAATGCTTCCATTCATCATATCAAGCATCTTAAGAATTTTTTAAATAAATTTGGTAGAGAAAGTGGCCTTTTGATCAATGATAACAAAAGCTATTTTATTATGTCCTCTAGCATCTCAAATAATAAAATCAATCAAATCCTTCATATCACAAATTTTAAACATCAATACTTACCTCTTAAGTACTTAGGTGTTCCACTCTTTAAAGGCCCAAAATGTTCCCATCTCTTTGATGAGTTAATTCAAAAAATTTCAAATAAAATATGTTTTTGGGAATTCCATTTACTATCCTTTGGTGGTAGCCTCACTATCCTTAAAATCACTCTCAACTCTATGCATCTTTATATGATTCAAACCATTATTCCCACTAATGCTACTCTTATCATAATTGATCATTTGCTTAACAAATTTTTTTGGGGCTCTAATAATTCTATCAAAAGAATGCATTGGACATCTTAGCATAAATGTTGTGGTTCTTTGGGTGAAGGTGCTCTTGGTTGCAAACCTATTCGTGAAGCTATCACTGCTTTCTCTCATAAACTCTGGTGAAACTTTAGAAAGAATGATAGCCTTTGGGCTAATTTTATGATAATAAAATATTGTCAAGGTAAACACCCTCTTAACTATACTTATAAAGTTTGTGACTCTCCGATTTGGAAAAGGCTTTGTTCAATTAAATGGGTTGTTAAATCATTAATTTCTTGGGATATCTAGTAGGGATCTTCTTTCTTTTGGCAAGACAATTGGATTGGCAATAGTTCGATTGACACCCAATTATGTACCCACTCTATCGCTATCAAAGTTAATTCTTTTTGGCTTAATAATAATTGGAATAAAAATAAACTTGATAACTATATCCCTACTTCTCTTTTTGACAACTTTAAAAATATTCCCATTACTTCTAGCAAACCTGATCAAATTCTTTTTAAACTTTCTCATAATGGTGATTTTGTTCTTAAAGAGGTTTGGAACTTTATTAGAGATAAACAACAACCATCTAATGTTTTTATTAAACTTTGGAACAATATCATTCCCATTTCTTATTCGATTTTAGCTTGGAGGATTTTGAATAACTATATTCTTGTCGACTCTTTGCTCTAAACTAAAGGGTTTTCTTTACCTTCAAAGTGCTATTGTTGCTTTCATATTAAAAATGTAAATCATGTCTTTGTCAATGGTGCTAATGCTCCTAAATTATGGTTTTGGTATGATGATTTATTTAAAACCAAATATTTTCATGGCTCTCCTTCTTTATAGCAACTTCTTGAAGCCTTTTCAAAACACCGTGAAAGGTCATATAAAAGTTTTAATTGCTATTACCCTTATCTGTCATGGATGGATAGAAATGATGCTAAATATTATGGTATTCCTATGAACCATAAAAGGATCTGGCTAGAACTAAAGAAAGAATTCATGCTCTTTTAATGCCAATCTTATTAGTAACATTCATTTTAGAGGTTACAAATTTGCGAAAATTGGGTATCATTCAATGATCTTGACCCTCATAAAAGTGCTAGAATTATCCTTTGGATCAAACCTAAAGACAATGTGATTAAAGCTAATACTGTTTATTCTATTACTTCCAATAAATATGGCTATGGTGGTATCCTTAGGGATTCTAAAGGTACTATCATTTGTACTTTTGCCTACTCTCAAAGCCTATTCTATTCTCTTGCTAAGCTTATTGTTAATAAAGCAATTAATATTTGTTTGAATAGAGGTTTCCTCAACATCCGATTGAAGTTGATGCTCTCTTGCTTTTGATTTCCTTAATTCAATAGAAATGGGAATGCTAAATTATTTTATCTTCTTAATCATACTAAAGTTCTTTCTCAAGTTTCTTTTAAATTTTTCACATCCTTCATGAAGGTAATGCTTGTGCTGATTATTTAGCTAATTTGGGTGTCAACCTGACTGAGTTCACTTTATTTGACTACAAAACTTTGCCTAATTTATTAAAAGGTTTGGTTAATACTAGATTACCTTATCTCGGATTATAATTTCTTTGATTGGTTTTATCCTTTTTTGATGATATTTTGTTTTTATTTTGCCATTATTAAACCCTTCTTTGGGTTGTGGTCAACTTCTAATTTTCCCTCTTTGGGGTTTTATTTTTCAATTTTTGTTTTTATTATGGCCTGGTTTTTGCTCCCATATGATTTTTGTTAGTGCAGCCTAGAGTGTTTTGGTTTTTTCAGCTTGGTGGTTGGTAACTATCTGGCTGGGCTTTTATCAAATTTTTCCCTTGGCTATTTTCTATTTTCTTCTTCTAGGTTTTGGCTTTAGCTGCTGCAGGAATTTCCTTCTATATGGGTTTTGCTACTTTTCTAGCCACCCTACAAATCTATTATACCTGCTGTTGTGGTGGTGGACTAGTTGGCTACCTAAGTTGGCAGGCAATTTTTACTATTTGGATTAGTTGGATGGTTGTTTTGGGTGGTTTATCTCTGGCTTGTTTCTAGCATGGTGGTGGTGGTTGGCCAGCTATTATTTGCTCTATTTTATTGATTGAGGTTTGGTGGTTGTTGGGACTATTTGGTTGGATTCTTTTTATGGGTTGGACCTCCCTCTAATCGAGGCTTTGGGTTTCATTATTTTGAAATGGCTTGACAGTTGTTGTATATTTATTGGGCCTTGGTTACTAGTTTTTTGTGTGTGCCTTTCTTGAGTTATTTATTATGTTATCATCTTCCTGTATATTCTATCTTTGGTTTTTCTACCCTTCTAGATTGGTTTTTTCTTTTACCTTGATTGGGTTTGAGTTTTTCTTCCCTTCCCAAGTTGTTTTGGATGCTTCTGGCTTGATGACTATTGGTCTTGATACTGATGTTTTGGGTTTGATGACTTGGATCTTCTCTTGAGGTGGTTGGCTAGGAGGATTAGTTGGATGGCTATTTGGACTATTTTTTTTGGTTGGCTAGATTGGAGGAGTGGTATCTTGGCTATTTTTCCTGCTCCTTTGGATTACTCGAAACTTGTCTTTCTGATTGCTTTCTTCTAGTTTCCTTCTATTTGGTCTCATCTCTCTTGGTTGTAGTAGAACACCCTCTTCCTGCTGGGATGGCAACCTTGCTCCCCACCCCTCTTGCTATTAGGCTAGATTTTTCTATTTGGTGGCTGGAGGATCTGAGCACTTATGATCTTCCTTTTTGCTCTTGTTTGTCTTTTTTTAGTGTTGTTACCCATATCATGATGTTTGCTCCTCTTGAATTTACTATTCCCATTTGGTGGCAGCTCAGGTGGTGCTCCTTCTATTTTGCTACTATCCTTGCGGGCGCTTAACTACCTATCTTTTTAAGCATGAATGTTCTAGTGGATTGGTGGTTGGTCGCTATATTTTGCTATTTTGAGGATTTTGCTTGTTGGAGGATCATCTTTGGATTATGTGTGACACGAGGTATGCTGGCAATGATGGCCTTGATGTTTCCTAGTTATTCTTCTTTTATTTAGTAGCACTATATGTAATTGTAATCCTTCTCCTGAAGTATGGATGCTTACATATAGTGTTGCTCCTTGAGATAATTGTAACTAAGCTCGAGCCTCTTCTTTACTTTACTCTTTTATCAGCTCTTACTCTTTATGCTTGCCTAATTATACTCATCCTTTTAAAAGTATGTTGCATAGTTCTTTTGTAGGCTGGAAGACTCTTCCAGGTGGATCTTGCTGGCATCAAAAGGACTCGATGAAGTTGGCTACTGCTTACATGGATTTTTTGTTATTTATATTTTCTTTTTTTTACTTTTTCCTTAATTAATGTAATAGTTAGAGTTTATCTTAGACTTATTGTATCTCTTTCAAGATTAGCTTAGAGATTTACTCTTAAGGACTTTGTAATTTTTTTTCTAATTTTCCTACAAAACCTAAACCTAAACTAAGCTAACCTAACCCTAAATTAAACCCTAAACCCTAAACCTAAACCTAAACCCTAAACCCTAAACAACTATAACCCTAAACCAACCTAAACTCTAAACCCTAAAGTCTAAACCCTAAACCTTAACAAACCTAAACTAACCTAAACTAAACTAAACTAAACCCTAACTAACCTAAACTAAACTAAACCTAAACTTAAACTTAAACTCTAACTCTAAAACCCTAAACTAAAACTAAACTAAACCAAAACCCTAAACCTAAAACTAAAGCCTAAACCTAAACCTAAACTTGAAACCCTAAACCCTAAACACTAAGCTAACCCTAAACCCTAAACCCTAAACCCTAAAACCATAAACCCTAAAGCCTAAACACTAAACCCTAAACCCAACCTAAACCCTAAACCCTAAACCTTAAACCCTAAACCTAAACCCTAAAACCTAAAACCTAAATTAAATAAAACCTAAAAAAATAAATAAAAAACCTAAACCTATAAAATAAAAAAACCTAAACTAAAACCTAAACTAAAATAAAATAAACTAAAAAAAGAAACTAAAATAAAATAAAATAAAACCTTGACTAAACTAAAATATAAAATATACCTAAGAACATAAATACCTCAATAAAATAAAAACTAAACATAAAATAAAAATAAATTAAACCTAAAATAAAATAAAATAAAAACCTAAACCTAAAAAATAAACTTAAAAATAAATAAAAATTAAAAACTAAACCCAAAACTAAAAAAAGATAAAACTAAAATAAAAATAAAATAAACAAAATAAAATCAACCTAAACCTAAACTAAAATAAATAAAACATAAACCTAAACTTAAAATAAATTAAACCTAAACCCTAAACTAAATAAAATAAAATAAACTAAAAATAAACTTAAACCTAAACTTAAAATAAACCTAAAATAAAAATCTAAAACATAAACCTAAAAAATAAAACAAAAACCTAAACCTAAATCTAAAAATAAAAAATAAAACCTAAACCTAAAAAATAAAAGAAAAATAAAATTAAACTAAAAAATAAACATAAACCTAAACCTAAACTAAAAAAAATAAACTAAAATAAAAAACCTAAACTAAAATAAATAAACCTAAAATCAATAAACTAAACTAAATAAAAATAATAATAAACCTAAAAAAATAAAAAAATAAAATAAACTAAAATGAATAGAAAATAAATTAAATAAACTTAAACCTCAAGGTTCGCTTAATTTAAATAGAAAATAAAAATTGAAATAATTAAATAAAAAAACCCAAACCCTAAACACCATAAATTAAATAAACCTAAACCCTAAACCTAAAATTAAACCCTAAACCTCAACCTAAACCTAAACCCTAAACCTAAACTTAAACCTAAACTAAAACAAAAACTAAAACCTAAACCCTAAACCTAAACCTAAACCTAAATCATAATCCTAAACCTTACCTAAACTAAACCCTAAATGCTAAACCAACCTAAGCTGCAACCTAAACCTTAAACCCTAAACCTAAACACTAAAACCTAAACCTAAAGCCTAAACATTAAACCCTAAACTAAACCCTAAACCCTAAACCCTAACCCAAAACCCTAAACCCTACAACCCTAAACCCTAAAACCCTAAACCCTAAAAAGCTAACCTAAAATAAAAAACAAAACCTAAACCTAAAAAAATAAAATAAAAATAAAACTAAACTAATAAATAAACCTAAACCTAAACATAAAATGAAAAAATAAACTAAAATAAAAAACCTAAACTAAATAAAAATAAAAAATAAAAAATAAAATAAACTAAATAAACCTAAACTTATCTATTTACTTAATTTAAATAAAGTTAAAAAATAAAAAATTAAATAAAAGATCCTGGTGGCCTTCTCTATGACATGGGGCCTTCCTAAGTGGGTTCAAACTTCCTCCCATCTTTGAAAACAATTGGTCTCCTAGGACTAAAAAGTTCTTACTTGGAAAGACCTAGGGCGACCAAAGATGTTAGCTTGAATCATTTTGGCCTTGTACAACTCGAGGTTCTGCACACCCAGACTCTCCTCCAAACCTTGAGCTCTTCTAACGCAACTTTGCATACTCAGAGTGATCTTGCTACCCAATGCTATCCTTAGTGATGAGTTGAACTTAAAGGTAATGGAACCCATACACTAAGGAAAATGGGGTAGATTGAGTTGAGCATGTGGTGTGGTCCCACTTTCAACCAACCGCTCATTCCATTCCGCTTATTGTCATCAAGAGTCTTCTTCAATATCCGATGAGGATTTTATTGAATGCTTCTACCATTTGCTCTGGTAGTAGATGGTGGAGTATCTCCAATCTATACCGTGTCTTCAAGTTGATCTTTGTGCTTTTGAATGTATCCATTATCGATATATAATTCATCGAGAACCTTGAACCTATATATGATATGGTTCCTAAAAACTAAAGCACATGCGTGACCTCTCTAAGTGGATTGCCTCCCCACTTGGAAAGTAAGGGCAACTAGATTGAACCGTGCCCTTGAAGAAGGAGGATTGATCGACCCACAATGTTATTACCAACACTGAATGGCCATGAGGCCAATGTAGGGTGTAGAATGTTGGGTGGTTGGTGATCATCATGACACGATGGCATCTCTTAGCTACATCCATGTAATCATCAAGGCAGTATCCTAGTCTCTTGATCTTCATCTTCATCTTCAGATCGGATTGATGTGCTGTGCATAGAACTAAATGTATCTTAGTTACAATGCTAGGCTTCATGTTTATCTAAACAACATAACCACATCTGGTCAAAAGATCGATAGGTTCCATCAGAGAATAGAGAGAGCTCTTTTTCACCTGCTTGTGACTTTTCTTGAGGTAGTTTGCCGTGTTCAAATAGTCTATGAATGGTTGCTCCAATCCAACTCTTCATCTTTTGGCATCAACCTCCCTTCAAGAGAAAGTCTTCTATGAGTTATCAATAAGGGAGGATGACTTGTCTATTTTGGACCCTTATTGGACTCATCTTCGACATGCCAATTCTTTGGCCAAAAGCATGCTACTATGTTCTTCCAAGGAACCTTATAAATAGTGACTTTGGGAATTTGGGCCAATAGCTTCATGGTATACTCATGGTAATGATGAAGCTTGGGTTTGAGAACCTAGGACCCAAAGAAGATTGATGACCAACGAGAATCCCCAAAGATGTTGATGCTCTTGACACGATAGTGCTAACTCATCAACAATCAAAGCCTCATACTCAGCTTTGTTGTTGGTGCATGGGTTGGAAAGATAGTATGAGAATCTCATCATATCGTGGTCTGGAGTTAAGAGAACTATTCCTACCCCTTTCCTAGAAGAGTAGATTGTGGTGCTTCCCCTTTATGAAAGAAGTTGCACCATCAAAATACATCTCCCGTCGGTGGTTGTCAGCCTCCCATAAGTTCATGATTTGTTCATCAGAGAGGTCATCACTAAGCAAAGAATCAGCATAAAGTGTGTGTACTGCTAAGAAATCCACTAGTGCTTGTCCTTTTACTACACAGAGGGGTATGAATGTGATACCAAAATGTGAGAGGATCATGGACCATCATGCCAAACATCTAGATAGCATTGTCCATGTCATGAGGTACTATATTGGATTGGTTTTGGAGATCAAGTTCACCTTATGAGAAAGCATATAGTGTCATAGCTTTTGGGAGGCAAAGATTAAAGCTAGGTAATGTTTTTAATAGGTGGATAGTTTGCTTCAGATGGATCGATGAGGTAAGAGTAGAGAGTGCTTTCCTTCCTTCATCATTGTTGGGCCAAAAGCACCAAGAGAGTCATCCAATGCAGCAATGTAGAGGATGAGTGGCCTGCCCAAGATATGGGTTGATAGAACTGGTGGCTTCACCAAATATTGCTTGATATCTTCAAAGGCATACTGGTACTTATTATCCCACTTGAACTTGGCATCCTTTTTGACAACTAAGTGAGATTGCATCTCTTGATAGGTTAGAAATAAAGTATCTTGATACCACCATCCTTGGAAAGATCTGAGTTGTGTAAACTTTTAGGAGGTGGCATTTCTAAGATCTTAATCTTTTCGATCTATTTCTATTCCCTGTGTCGACAATAAAACCCAAGGAATTTCCAAAGCTACTGAATGCACACTTTAGAGATTCATTTTGAGGTTATATCTTAACCTTTGAAAACTTCTTATATCAAAGAGATGGTCTTCCTTTTTTTGCTCTTGACTAGATGATCAACAGCACTCAACCTAATGATGGATGAGTTCATTGAAGATCTGAGTCATGGCCCTATGTAGCACCAAAGATTTTTAAGGCCAAAGGGCATGACTTTATAACAATAGATTATGATCAGGATTTGAAAAGTGGTGTTTCTTTCATCTTCAGGAGACATCTTGATTTGGTTGTAGCCGATGATCCATCCATGAAAGAGAACACTACATGAGATGAGGTGATGTCAACCATTAATTCTTGTATAGGAAGAGGAAACTTATCCATAGGACATGCATTGTTTAAGTCCCTGTAATTGATGCAAATATGAATTTGGCCTTTCTTCTTCTTAACTAGTATGACTCTAGCTAACTAGGTTGGGTATTTTTCTTCTCTGATGAAATCAACATCGATCAATTTTTTGACTTCATAAATGATATGTTATTCTATTTCTAATTGCATGCGTTTAGTTGCTTACTTGATAGTAAGATCTATTGCTAGCATGTGGTACGCCGAGATAATCCAAGCATTTCTTCATAACTCCATGCAAAGAAGTCCTTAAACTAGTCAGCCTAACTAAGTCATTGGTTTCTTCTTCATTTAGTGAACTGATGTACATCGTGGATTTTCTTCGAGGTTGATTTCTTTGTTTGTTAATTGTTGAATGGATCTTCTCCTCAAATTTTGGTAGTGCATCTTTGATTTGGAGATCATCTGAATAATCTAAGGTTTCTAAACATACATTCTCATAAGAGTTAGTGTTGTGTGAAAAGAACCTATCAGACTCCAAATGATTGATAACAACTAAGCAGTAATCATCATCATCGACTGGACCCACTGTACTGAATCCTAGTCTTGCTCTTGATTGTGCTTCCCTGCCTATATTGTTCCATAGCTTTTCAAAATACTTTGACCTATGCCTGAACCATGTATGAGGAACCAAACCTTTCTGTATAAGATTATGAACACAAGGCAAGTAAAAGTCAAGCAGTAATTCCATTAATTGTTTAAATGAATCCTCCTCAAGTTCTACATCAACTTTAGGACTTGAGGATGATGATCCTAAAAAGAATCTCTTTGGCTTCATATCATTGGATAACTTAGGGGCTTCCTTAACTACCAAACCTTCAACTTTTAGGGTGAAAGTGAGGTTAGAGCTAAGGTTCAAATGCTACCTGATGGTTTTACATGCATCTGATTTGAATACTTTGCTTTGTCTGGAGGCCCAATCTTTATCACTGTCTAGATCAAAAGTCACCTCCAATGGAACCCATTGAGAGGGGTTGACTGGTATGCTAATCACATTAGACTCATCCTCTGAACTGGATTCCAAGTCAATGTGAATAGTATGGGTATTCTTATGAACTGGAACATAACCCTTGTTGGCTGATGGCCAACCAGGGGGTCTTCCACCTCTAGAATCGCCTCTATTTCTACTTCTGCTTCTGCCTGGTGGAGGTCGAGTCATCCTACCCACATGTCCATATGATGGAATGAACTATTGGTGGAATGTGATATGTGGATTTATTTCTTCTTCACCCTTTCTTGTTCACTTGGATTTTCCTTTTTCTTTTCTTTTTCTTTTTTTCTTTTGATTTTTTTTTCTACATTTTCTTTTTATTTTAAATTTGAGTTTATCCAAGTTCATGAGAAAAAGTGTTTTGAGGAAGATACTAGGTCGCATCCTCATATATCTCAACCTCTCTAATTGAAAATAGCTTTTCATCCCCATTGACATGGTATTCAATCCCATCCTTTCTAAACTTGATTCACTCATGGAGGGAGGATGGAATTATCTTATTCTGATGTATCCAGCATGCCAAGCAAAGTAGTCAATGAAGTATTTGAATCAATGATGTAAAACTTGGCTTCAGTCTTTCAATCACCTATCTCCAAAGGTAACACTATGGAACCTAAAGCCCACTCACCTTGTTCATTGAATCCTTTCAACATCATCCAATCTCGAGTGTGAGATGTCAATCCTCAAATAGGCAAGGGTCTTTAGACTCATAATGTTCACCGATGCACCTAGATTTACAAGAACTCTAGCAAGTCTAAATCTGCCCATGTCAACTATGATGTAGAGGGGATGGTTGTGCTTCATGTCCCCCAGAAGAAGTTCTTCATCTATGAAGGTAATCCCCTAAGCTTCTTTTGTGTAATGTGCCTCCTCACCAATAGCAGTCAATTGAGCTAAGCATATTTTAAATCAAGTAGGGCCTTGATTAATGATTCCCTCATCTCTTTGGATAAGACAAGGGCATCATATATGCTTAGCTTAGATGGAAACTTTCATAGATGAGAGAGGACATTGTAGTCCACCTTGGGCTGATCCTCCATAAGCATATCCAAAGGTGGAGCATCCTATGGAGGGGCATCCTCTACCAAATAACTTATTTTCATCTATCTTGAGGTGTTGTCCTAGGAGGTAGAACCTTGCCACTACGGAGGTTGACTTCAGTGATCTCTGTGGTAAGTAAGGTTCTACCTACACATCGCTCACTGTAGCTTCTCCTATGGGTCTCTCGGAATCGGATGATTCCAAGTCAATCTCAAGAGGTGAACCCACAAATAGATCAAATTATAGTTATTTTGACTTGAAGAGGTTATCATTAGAATAGAAGAAGATAACCCATCGGCGACATGTAATTCAAGCTAGCTTTATTCTTCAAATTCTTGATTTCATAGGAGGTACAAAAGTAGAAATCAAGTAAGTAAGAGGGGTGAGGGATTTGATGCCCTCATCCACTGATACAAGATGTCTACTAGAAGAAGAAGAACTAGTCAAGTAGTGGAGCGCTTATGTGTAGCAAAGTAGATTGAGGCGACTCGATGGTTGCACTCGGGCTATCTCGTACATGCCGCCGCTACTAAGCTCCCCCTTTCTATGAGTTGGCACTAGCAACTTGCAAACCTTCCTTGATGTTGGAGGTTTGAGCTAACTCAAGCACCTGCAAGAAAAGTTTCTTGATCTTCTGAACAATCTTTTTAGAGGTTTTGGATAAGGAGATATCCCAACCTTCTTTGGTTTTGGAGAGATCATAAGTATCCCCAAGGATTACCCTAATGGAACTAGATGGTTATTCCATAAAGTATTCCTTGAGATGACTATAGCACTGGTCTTGAAGCTATGTTCAAGCCAGTCCTTGAAGGTGAAGCAATCTTCCAAAACATGACCTAGCATACGGTTGTGTGGAAAAAAGTTGGGATCATGGCTTTGCCCACTTCCTCTCCTAGGTTCAAGTTAAAAATCAGCTTCTTTAAGAGATTCTTAAAGATTTTCTGATTACCTCCTCTTAAATGAATAAGGCTTATTGAGTTTATCCAAAAGTAGGTGGACCATCTACTGGCTAGTGTATGCCATCGGTGATATGGTTGAGGAGGTGGTGTCATGGAGGTTGTTGGCCACCGAGGGCTACCTGGTGGTAGAGAGGTGAAAGTGAGGTGGTCTCTGACCCATCTTTAGCTTGTTGCTTCCCCTTATCTATCATTGTCACTATTCTTGGCTTCTTCTTATATACCGTTTGCATCTTTGGCTTAAGAAATTGAACTTGAAAAGGCAAATGTTTGGCCTCTTCTTGTAGACAATCCACCTTGTTGATTAACTTCTCTAAAGTTTTGATAGTGAAGGCTTTAAGCATGAAGGTGATCAGACCATGAATATTCTTTAGAAGAATTTCAATGGCATGGCTCACATTTCATACTGTTATGCCATTTGAGAATGTAGTCAACAAGGGACTCAATTGGTGTTGTGTACAAGATCGCCACTAACCCTCGAGCTCCAACAAACCTCTTGATAAAGAGTTGCTAACTCAAGAAATGTCTTCACTAAACCATTGGGAAGTTCAAATACCAATCAAAACCCATCCACGCTACTAATGAAGAGATAAATAGTAAAGCATCCACCCATGTGGCAATAACTAGAAATGTGATGTGCTTTGGGTTTCCACTACCATCAAAACTTGAAGGAAGGTGGCATGAAACCTTGGGATATTGGATTGCATCAAATTCCTCCAGTAGGTTCTACCCTTTGAACACAATCCTCCATGGCTTGAGCCAATGCTTCCTTCACTGCTCAACCATGGACTTGATGTCTTTTCTATGGATGTACTTTCCACTACCTTCCTATACATGATGGTGCTACCTTGCTCTAATGGAGGTAAAGTCTTGTCTGGGTCTAAGACATGCACCAACTCTGGCTGACTAGTCTAAGCTATGGTAGGATGAACTGATGGGGCTTATTTCTGAAGTATTGACTCGCTGCTAACAAGTCCTCAAGCTACCTTGCCATCCTATCTATTTGTTCATCTTTCTATTTTATTTGATATCAGAGGTGTTGGGATGATTGGGATGTATCTTCCCATTCAGCCTCATCACCTTCCATAGCCTCAGCTCTGAGGGATCCTCCGTATCTACCATGCAAACTATTTGAAGTCTCCCAAGTCATCTTCATTGGGATCAAAGCTAATGTTCTTCATCCACCAATCATACCAAAATTTCTTTCTTTCCATAAGATAATGTGCTACTATGTCCTCTAGAGAATGATCAATTGGAAAAGCATGACTTAGGTGATGATCATGTCATGTACTGAGGCACCGGCCTCCCTGCTACTAGAGAATCAATCGAGGACGACTCACTAGAAGAGATGCACTAGCCGCTAACTCTCAAAGGGGTGACACTCCTAGGAGGCTCTACTATCATGGTGCATCCTATCCCCTCCCCTCCGCAACCATCTCTATGTCCCGCTACTGGGGTTGGTGAAGGGATGACCACTATGCTTCTGGGTCGCCATTCCCTCTGCACCACAACTAGGGTGGCGTCAAGGAGATAGCTTGGCCTTGCCATAGTAGGTGATGGGAGTGGATGGCCATAGTCGGATCACCAACGGTCCTCTTCTCCTGGATGTGGCCTTCTCTGAATTGGAGATGCAACGCGTGAGGGTGAAAGTGGATGGGGCGAATGTTGGAGACACCATTGACTATCTCGCACAGGACCTCCTCAATGATGAGTAGTCTCTATAAGTAAAATACTATTTGTGATCACGGTGGTAGTGCACCAATCAAGAAAATCAATGAGTGCATCAGACCCTCACCAAACCCTAGTGAGATGAATCAGAGTGTGGGCCTCCCCTCCTCTCCTTTAAATGTTTCCCATGCCATGGGGATATAGATTTCAAGTCAAATTTATCCTCAACTGAATGTAAGCTCACCAACTTGGCAGAATCAATGGAGGTCATATAACCTCCTACTCCTAATGTGAGATGATCAACTATAGTGATGTAGGGATCCTAGCATCCTCTCACCCAGAGAGTGGATGAAATGGGTTTATAATGGAGGAAATGACTACCTCCATCTCCTATTGATGCGTATGGTATGCTAATCATGCAATTTTTATTCTTCTGAGTCCCGTAGGGTAAGTGAGTAAGAACTGACCCAACCTTAAAATTGGGGAGACAATCTTAGATTAGAGGAGCCTTACCACATGTGATAATGAGGTGCTCACTAGGCAAGACTAAAACAACCTGGTGTCAGAGATAGATGGTAACGACACCGCACTATTGTAGAAATTGTCATTGCCTTTTTTGAGAGGGGATATCAAATTTGATGAAGTCAATCAATGATGGGTTGCTTTGAATTTAGTTATTGAGGGAATTTAATCTCATTCAAATATCCAAATGAAAGGGTGTAATGAGGGAGATTGGTATTTTAGGCCAAGTC
The DNA here is from genome assembly GCA_021442155.1 of Cymbidium sinense. Lineage (NCBI taxonomy): Eukaryota > Viridiplantae > Streptophyta > Magnoliopsida > Asparagales > Orchidaceae > Cymbidium > Cymbidium sinense. Next base: position 62,384 of record JAKCPB010000964.1, read on the forward strand.
CATGCTATAAGGGAAGGTAAAACATACTTAGAAGCCATAACAATCAATGATGGAAAAATAATCAAGTCAAATGAATTGATTTTGAACGAGATAAGTAATATTGAAAATAAACTTGGATCAAATTCTCTTTTGATTTTTTGATTTGAAAATCCAACATGGAAGTGTTAAGTATCAAAAATTTAGAGAAGATTTAGAGATTAAATTGAAAGGGAATTTTAGATATATAATCCACTTTCAACAAATTTGGGTATGTTGAAAATGGTTCAATATTTGATTGAAAATGATGCTTCCATTCATTTTGAGTTTTAATTTGATTTTGAGGATTATTTAACAAATTTAGGTATGTTAAAAGTAAAGGTCAATTTCTTATTTTGATTTCATGGAATTTACTTAGCAAATTTGGGTATGCTAAATGAATGTTTGAAAAAATTTCTTTTGTTTCTTGTTTTGTTTTGTGAATCTTTGTGATTTTGAAAGAGAATGGAATTCATTTAGCAAATTTGGGTATGCTAAATGAAATTCCAAGTGTGTTTTGTTTTAAAATTTTTTGAAATTTTAGCAAATTTAAAATGATAAGAAAATTAATGTGTTTCTTTTAATTTTAATTTGATTTGAAAAGGATCCTTAGCAAATTAAGTATGCTAAGGAAATCCAAATGTTTTCTTTTGATTTTTTTTGATTTTGAAAGAGATCCTTAGCAAATTTAAGTATGAAGGGAATCCTAATGTGTTTTTTGATTTTGATTTGATTTGAAAGAGGATCCTTAGCAATTTTATGTATGCTAAGTGAATCAATGTGTATTTCTTTGATTTGATTTGAATTTTTTGAAAAGGAGACTTTACTTTAGCAAATTTGGTATGTTAAAATGAAGTTTCATTTAATTTTGTGAAATGGAAATTTAACAAATTTGAGTATGCTAAAATGGAATTTCAAATATATGTCAAAATTGTTGTTTTGATTTTATTTTGAAAATGGAGATCATTCAAATATGGTATTGAAAGAATGAAGTTCAAAAAAATGTTTCTTGAAAATTTGAAATGAAATTTTATTAGCAAATTTGAGTATGCTAAATATTAAAAAATGTTTCAAATTTTGTTTTATTATGATATATTTTAGAAAATGGGGTATGCTAAATTGAAGTTCCAAATATGTTTGAAAATTTTGGAATGGATATTTATTGTAAATTTGAGGCTAAATGAAATTTCAAAAGAAATTAATTTTCTTTTTAGAAAAGAGAAACATTTTAGCAAATGGGATATGCTAATTATTTCAAATGTATTTTATAAATTTTATTTTTTATTATTTTAAAAGAGATTTCATTTAACAAATATGGGTATGTAAGATGGAAATCAATTATATTTCATTTTTCAAAGGTGTATATTTTGTGTGTGATTATTGCTTTTTGAAAAGAGGAAATCCAACCCAATCATATATGAAATATGTTATGGCATTAAATAATGTTATTTATTTGAAAATGAAATTTCCATTCAATAAATTTGGGTATATTGAATAGAGATATTCATATGTACTTTTGAAAAATTGTTTGAAATGAAACCTCATTCAATAAATGTGAGTATTGAATGGAGATGTTCATATGTCCTTTTGAAAATATGAAAGTTCCAACCTAACATATGGAATGTGTTGAGAAATTTTAAGATTATATTTTGGTTGAAGATGTAATATCCATTCAACATATTTGGATGTATAATGGGATCCATCTTCAAATTTTATGCTTTTGAAACATGATTGTTGAAATTTTATTTTGAAAAGGAGGTCTTCACCAAAATGAATTGAGTGAAGAAACTCATCTGATAAAATGTGATTGGAATTTTTTTATTTTTCATTATTATTATTATTATTATTATTTTGTAAAGATGATCCTATGTAACAATCATAAAGATTGGATGAAGGTGATTTAGGAAAATTTTGTGCAAATATTTTATTATGTGCATTTTGAAAGATTTTTTTTAAAAGCAAAATTTTTATGAAGGATTTATTATTTTATTATTTTAGAATAAACCTTTCCATGAAAATGATAAGGAGGAGTCTTTAATTAATTCTTTTTGATTAAATTTTATTTTCATTGGGGAATTAAATATATTTTAAGACCAACAAGAGGTCTAAAACCTAAAGATGTTGGCTAACTTGACAAGGATGAAATAAACTAAGTGCCAATAGAAAGAAGATATTTGATTCATACAAAGAAGACAAACCAATACTTGGAGACAAATCATTTACAAAAGATGGAGAGAGGAACTCCCACTATGATAAATGTGGTGAAATTCATTTTAAAGATATATAATTTATTTAAAAAAGAAAAGTATACTCATCTTCACTCTATGTGGAATAAATAAAGTTAAAATATTCTTTATTTTTTTATGCATTTTACACCAAGATATCATATATTCATGTGAGTGAAGTACAACTTGGGGAGAAGTGTGTATCTCAAGGTCAAGCCACCACCCTACAATGGACTTAATCAAACAAGTGGATCCTGCATAATTCTAAAGAAATATACCAGAATCTACTTTTACATGAAAAAGAAAATGAGGGAGTTTTATTTTAAAATTTGTTAAGTTCTCTATAAAAGCCTCATATAATTACATCCTATAAGGGACTTTAGAATACTACAAAGTAAACATTATCTCCAAAGATTTCAATAGGTGGACTACCAATCATTAGTTTATTTTTAAAAATGGGATTGACAAAGAGAGAATTATTATCAAATCAATAAGATAAGTAGAAATGCTCATTCTTCTTCTTCTTCTTCATCTTCTTCTTCCTTTGGTTCTTTACATTTTTTGAAATTCATTTCCATTTTATAAATTTTTCTCTAATTGCAAAATTACATAGGAAAAGTAAATCTAACTAACAGATTAGCTAAACAAACCATACAAATCCTAAGAATGTATATTGAACTTAGCACCCCACACATCAGTAACCAAATCCACCTGGCCTATTGGATTATGCTTAGGGGTATAAGCACCTGCACAACAAAAGCATTTATTTTTTTATTTATTATAGCACCCCTTAAGCACAATCCCCTAAAGAGAATAATGGTTAGACTAAGATCACCCTACCATGCATTCTATGCACATTCACCCTAACATCAAGACTAGAAATAATGCATTGTAAAATAAAATTAAACATCAATTCATGCACCACCCTAACCTAAAGCTAGAAGTGATGACTTAGCCTACTGTGTGTGCTTTAGAAGGTTTGTGTGGTATGCTTAGCTATGGATTTAAGGTTTGGATTTTCTAAGTGTGAAGATGTTCAACTTAGATGGGTGGTTTCATTTAAATGTTTAGTTGATTTGGGTTGATTTTATTTTGTATTTTAGTTTGATTTAAGTGAATCCTACAATTAATTACTAAGTTTTAAAGAGAGGGAAAAGAGAAGAGAACTTCTCTTTCCTTCCCTACCTTAAGTAATTTCTAAATCTGATTCATGTTTAGTTTTGTTTAGTGAATGTTTTATTATGTGTTTTAATTAATCTTAAGTTTAGATTTTCCCTAAACAAACCTATTCAAAAAGAAAGGCATTTTAAGATTAAGTAAAGTGAACTAAATTCACAAAACACACATCACTTCATTTCTTTCCCAACATGTATAATATGCATATGGATGCATCCTAAGCTTATCTATACATACAAATGAGAATGTTTGGCACACTTTATGATGAATGCTAAGTGAGTTACTTAAGAAAATTTGAATGCTTGTGATGCATGATTTTCATTTAAGTAGAAAAGAGGTTTTCTTATCCATTTTTCACATGCACAATGTATGAAAGGCATAAGTGAGTATGGTGCCATTGTTAACACTAGGGGTGTAACGCATACAAGATCTACTTAGCTACTTAAAGCCTCACAACCTGGGTTGTCCACTAATATACCACTTTCCTTAAGTACAAACATATGTACAAAAGAAATGAATTGAAAAGAAAGTTGCAAAAGTTTGTACTTATGCTTGGACTTGGTTATGCAATTTATATGTGTAAGTGTAAGGATCTTCCTTAAGTCATAACATGGAAGAGGATAAGAATAGATTTAAGCAAGTGTTATGTTCTTTTAAAAGAACTATACACTTTGCAAGTCTTATTCAAATCCATATTAAGAGGAAAGAAAGGAAGAAAACATAAGACACATTTTTATATTTACATGCAAGCTTATAAAAAAACTATAAGTAGCTCACTTTTAGTTTTAGGTATTTGATTTATATATTTTGAAAATAGTTTAGAATTTAATAGTGATAATATTCATATTTTACTTTAGCCAAACAATGCAATTTGACATAAAGAAAGCATTTCATTTTGGATTTGATTTTTTGAAAAGCATGAATTTATGAAACTCATATGACATAAACATTTAGCATGTTAGGAAAGAACTAAAGTGATGAAAGCATGTAAACACATCCACCCTAATTAATTCCTAAAGACAATCTTATGAAATAAGAAAGCTTAAAGTAAATCAAATTATTTTTAAAGAAGGTTTGATTTTGTTTTGAGTTTAATTTAATTTGAGAAATGTAAGGTGAGTTTGTTTTTCCTAACCCATTCCCACATATGTTTATTATTTTAGTTTAATTCTTAGGTGATTAGATCAATTTTATGTTTTGATTAGGTTAAGGTATGAGTTAAGCATGTTAATTACCCCTTACCTATACCACCTTAGTATAGTTAATCAAATAATTATGAGCCAATGAGATGACATAAAACCACACAAGAAATTTAAATACTCAATGCACCTAGTAAGAAAAGGTTCTAATGCATTTGGCTCAAGATTAATGA